>JAVSBS010009514.1:0-12829 GCA_033124195.1 Coracias cyanogaster
CTCCAGGACTACTGGATGCTGACCTCTGGAGATTATAGGTTTGCCAGGCATTGTGACTATCCTTTATTTTTATTTATGTTGCTATTCTGTTAAATCATTCCACTGTGGAATGACTTCACAGCTTCCATGCCATCGTGGCATTTCACAATGCTGTTAAAATACTAACCCAACCCTGGAATGTCATGTAAGGATAAGACATATTACATACACATAGCAAGGTTAGTATCAGTTCTATCATTATAACATACTTTTTTTTTCCTGGATAATCATTAGTTACATGGTTATGGATTTCAGTTATGAGTTCTTTTAATCCTATGATTTTATTCTGTCTGATCTGAGTCTTAATCCCAATGTTATTTATTCGGTCTCTCAAAAATATTACTGTCTGAAAGCTGGGATTCTGCACAGCACTTTGCAGTTGGGCAGCTGATTGAAAGAGCATGACAGCAGAATCTGAGACATCAACAGGAAGACATGTCTCCATGTATATGAGGTACTCACTTGATTTCATATTAATTTCCTACTCTTCAGTGTCAGAAACAGCAGTCTATGCCACAGTGTCACTGGGAGCAGATGGTTCTCCTATGTTTTCAGAACAAGTGGCTATACACATTTCAGTCAATGTCTGTCTCCACAGAGACAGAAGAAAGGGTTAGAAAAATATTTAATTTTAGTCATGCCACTTCTTTCAGTCATAGATATGATTATCAGCTTTGAAACAAGCTTTGGCTGAAATGTCACTGTGCCTTTATCTCTCTCTGTCTCTCTCTGTCTGTCTCTCTCTGTCTCTCACTCTATCTTTTTAACTGTCTGTCTACAGAATCATAGAATCAATTAGGCTGGAAAGACCTCTAAGATCATCAAGCCTAACTGTTAATATAGCACTGTCTAGCCCACCACTAAACCATATCTCTAAACACCACATCTGTAGGTCTTTTAAATACTGCCAGGGATGGTGACTCTACCATTTCCCTGAGCAGCCTGTTCCAATGCTTTGCAACCCTTTTGGTGAAGACATTTTTCCTAATGTTTAATCTAAATCTCCCCTGGCACAAACTGTCCTATCACTTGTTATGTGAGAGAACAGACCAATCCCACCTTGCTACAACCACCTTTCAAGTAGTTGTAGAAAGTGACATGGTCTCCCCTCAACCTCCTTTTCTCCAGGCTAAACAACTCCAGTTCCTCATAAGACTCCTCAGCTGCTCCTCATAAGACTTGTTCTCTAGACCCTTCACCAGCTTCATTGCTCTTCTTTGGACACACTCCAGTACCTCAATGTCCTTCTTGTAGTGAGGGGCCCAAAACTGAACACAGTATTAGAGGTGTGGCCTCACCAGTGCTAAGTACAGGGTGACAATCACTTCTCTAGTCCTGCTGGCCACGCTATTTCTGATACAAGCCAGGATACTATTGACCTTCTTGGCCACCTGGACACACTGCTAGCTTATGTTCAGCCAGGTGTCGACCAACACCTCCAAGTCCCTTTCTGCCAGGCACTCTTTCCACCTGCTTTTCCCCAAGCTTATAGTGTTAAATGGGGTCGTTGTGACCCGAATGCAGGGCCTGGCACTTGGCCTTGTTGAATCTTATACAGCTGGCCCTTGTCCATCAATTCAGCCTGTCTAGATCCCTCTGTAGAGCTTTCTTACCGCCAAGCAGATCAACACTCCCACCTAATTTGTTGTTATCTGTAAACATAGTGAGGGTGCACTCAATCCCCTTGTTCAGATCCTTGATAAAGATATTGAACAGAACAGGCATCAATAGGGATGTGTTCCCTAGGGAACACAATTTGTGACCGGCCACCAACTGGATTTAACTCGGTCACCGCCACTCTTAGGGCCTGGCTATCCAGCCAGTTTTTTGCCCAGTGGAGTACACCCAGTTTCTCCAGAAGAGTGTTGTGTGAAAGTGTCAAAGGCTTGACTGTAGTCTAGGCAGACAACATCCACAGCCTTTCTTTCGCTCATCCACTAAGCAAGTCATAGAAGATCAGGTTGTCCTGTATGTGCGGTTTGATTTGCATTCAGGATGACCTGCTCCATAACCTTCACCAGCCCTGAACTCACACTGACATACCTGTAGTTCCCCAGTTCTCTTTCCGTCCCTTTTTGTAGGTAGGTGTCAGATCTGCTAACCTCCAGGCAACTGGGACCTCCCTGATTAGCCAGGACTGCTGATGAACGATTGAAAGTGGCTTGGTGAGCACTTGCACCAGCTCCCTCAGTACCTTTGGGTGGATCCTATCCAGCCCCATAGACTTGTGCGCATCTAAGTGGTGTAGCAGGTCACTAACAATTTCCTGTGGATTATGGGGGCTTCATTCTGCTTCTCATCCCTGCCTTCCAGCTCAGGGAGGTGCATACCTGGAGAAGAACCAGTCTTATATTAAAGAGTGAAACAAAGACAGCATGCAGTACCTCAAACATTTTCTCATCCTTGGTCACTATGTTTTCCCCTCAGATCCAATAAAGGATGGAGATTCTCCTTAGTCCTCCTTTTGTTGTTAATGTATTTATAGAAACGTTTTTATTGTCTTTTATGGCAGTAGCCAGATGAAGCTCTAGTTGGGCTTTGACCCTTCTAATTTTCTCCTGATATAACCTCGCAACATCCTTTTAGTCCTCCTGAGTTTCCTGTCTCTTCTTTCAAAGTTCATAAGCTTGTTTTTTCTCTTGAGTTCCAGCCAAAGCTCTCTGTTCAGCCAGGCTGGTCTTCTTCACTACCAAGTTGTCTTCTGGCACATAAGGATGGCCTGCTCCTGTGCCTTCAAAATTTCCTCTTGAAGAAAGTCCAACCTTCCTGGACCCCTTTGCCCTTCAGGACTGCCTCCCAAGGGACTCTGTCAACCAGGCAACATCTATCTATCTATCTATCTATCTATCTACTTTTTTTGTCTCACAGGCAAAGTTTTTAGAAGCCAGATTCTGGACAATAATGCAAGCAGAGAACCAGAGAATAGCTCACCTTCTCTCTTCCTGAAATAAAGTAGGCAAAGTAGTAATTCTATCTGTGGTTAGGGTCATTTCTACAACTCAAGACAGTACTGTTAAATTTTCAGGTATTAAAATCACAAGATGAAGAAGAGGCAGGAGAACTGCTTTAAAAAACGTCACAAATCATGACTAGAATAAGTTTTATTTGGGAAGCATCTGGATCTTCTAGCAAAAGAAAAAAAATAAACCACAAACAACATAAAAATCCAAACCTCAAATATCAACAAAGAGTTAAAAAAAAAAGAGAAAATGTTATTAGCTTGCAAACCCCATAAGATACCTTGGTTAATGCCCTTAACCTGTGTATTTCAGTCACGATGCCAAACCTAAATGTCCCAGTGTCCATTCTCAGCTACAGTGTTCCCTTTCAGTGTGAATTCAGAGAAAGTTTGAATACATGTTTTGAGTCCATTATAAGAAGCCATAGCGCACAATAAACCTGTGAGAATTAGTAGTGTCCATAGACCTGGAGCAAGGAACTGAGCACACTGATGAGACAGACAAACACACAGTAGCAAAACCAGTAAGGTGGAGGTAGGAAGTGCCATAAGGCAAATGCCAGACCAAACACACAGAGCATGAAGCAGAATGAAGGTGAAGAAGGCAGAAGAAAGAAGCAAGAGGAAAATAGCAAAAGAAAACGTGAGCAAATAAGATAAAAGATAAGTAAAATCAAGGAGATTTTCTTCTCCTTCCCAGTTCTATTCCCACTCACATCTCCTTAATGTACTGCAAGCTTACTCCAGGAGGAAGAACCTAGAGCTTAAACAGGACAGATACCATGGAAATCCTATTACTCTACAAGGAAACTATTTTTAGAGCTAAATAAAACTACAGTGCCAAAATGTTAAATTATTGTAATGTTTTTAGCAACTAAAACCAAATCAGCTAGGTATTCTGGATCAATTTTTCTGAATTTATCTCCCATATAAATCCACTCAATAAGCTTTTACATTCTGATAAAGCCATAAGCAGAGGGCATAGTCTGTAATACGAAGACAGGCAGACAACAAATCTTCAGCTATGGATTATATTCAAGAGATGACAAGTAAAACAGCATTTTAGGGGATAAATGTTAGATTTCCTGCATTGAGTTTTAAGCCAGGTCAGACAAATAGACTCAAGCTTATTCTACTAAATTTCTATCAAGTTTTTCCTTAAATGTGATTATTCTGGCTTTTCAGTGGAAGGCAGAAGGATAAGGGGAGGTTTTAAGATCATCTTATTACATCGTTATCCTTCCTTCTGGCAATTGGTAGATGTATAGAACCAAAATAGTGCAAAACCAGCATAAATTGTTACAGGGTGCTGAGAATCCTCTTTCTTAAAGATGAAAAAAGGAAATGGCCTCAGTGCTCTCATTTTATGGCAGTAGATTATTGTAAGAGAAAAGCTTCCACCTCTTCATCAGAATAATTTTAATGTAGGGACACAGTTTTAGAAAGACTTGTTCTCATTTTTATAATTTAATTTGGAGAAATCTTCCCGCACAGGAACAAGATCTAGTTCTGTGTCTGCTTTTTAAGAGTGATTTATGTTTGTTAGGTTTCAACTGTGTTTTTCAGAACATTCTATAGTCTCATGTTTCACAATAGTCCTCTTTCTTTTTCTTTTCCCTGTCTAGTTCCTACTTTCCTCCATGTCTTACTCTTTAAAGGTGTCAGTTCTTCCTTTTTGCCTGGGAAGTGAAATTCCAAAAAAGGTAACACTTAGCAGACACCAAGTACTTTATGTATGAATAAAGTATTTTTTTTTCCCACGCGATTATCCTCTACAAGCAAGACATGGATGTGTGTGATTGGCTGCCAGTAAAAAGGAGGCAAGTCATATAGAAAATTAAAATTTGTTTCCTAATCCACTGAAGATTTCTTATTTTCTTCATCTGGCTATTTATTTGCACTAAGCATTAATGGCTATATTACCTGAAACCACAAGAGAAAATCAGATAGTCTACCATAATCTTTCTGTGCAATTAAAGCAATAAGAGGTAGCTGCAATTTAAAATCTCAGATTTGAGCTGAACGTATTTTGGGGTCAGTTGTTTTAGTATAAATGTGTTTCTGCAGCTACAACTCATACGCCTCCATTTGAGTCCATCTGCCCATGGCCACATAAAACAAAGTATCTACAAATTCTTCATATTTAAGTAATATATTGTCCTGGATGCATTTCACAGTAAGAACACACTGTAATGCATGAGTGAGGGCAAGACATATTCAGAAAATTAAGCCATTAAAAACACAAGAAGGTATTTTCCACAAACTATTCTTTCTAAAGTAATAAATATTTTCATAAATTATTATATTGTAAGAATATTATACCTATTATCTATTTAGCTATTAGTGCAATATAGATGTATGCATGTGTATGTATGTGTTTATATAAAATATACATTAAAAAGAGTAAAGGATATAAACTCTTTGTTTCATTCAAAAGCTGGTGAAAATCATTAATCAGCAGAGCATTAGAGCTTTCCTAATGCAAGTTTAAAAAAGAACAAACATCCCAAGTCTCTTTGTATTCAAAATATATTTTAAAAACCTAGAGGAAAAAAACCCATCTTTGGTGTGATCTCATTAATTAACACCTAAGGACAATCTGGTTCCTAAGAAAGGACAATTATTCAAAGGTAGGAGAAATAATTATTTCTTGAAACTGCAGGGAGTGATGGTATAAATATTTGTAGACAAATTGCATCTCCACAGTGTTTATGGATGTGGGGCTAGAAACCCCCATTCATTTTCCAGTTCACTTTTCTGTTTGTGACTCAGTCCTTTAATTGGGATGGTTCTGGGGGCATTAGCAATACAGGGAAGCCAGTGACAAAATAAATCATATGGAACAGAGAGGTAGAAGTAAGAGAAAAGGTAAAGAGTTTGGAAGAAATGCATAGCAATCACATACACCAAATAAATCTTTGAAATGTACAGACCTAACCTTTGAGGGGAAGGAGATGGCAGCAACAATCACAGTCCTTCCCCTTCCTTCGCATGGGTTTTGGGGATATTATCATACACCTGGACAATAATGAAATGGATTTAATGTAACAGTGTTACAGAAGCTCTCCTAATGCAAAGCTTGGAATTTTTGTGTCGCCAAATGGACTAACGTAATGTCAAGTCAAAATCCCTCCCTCCTACAAGACTTGAATATATTGTACATCCAGCACTAAGATTACAAGTTGTTGTCAAGCAAGATATGTTTTTGCAGATATTTTCATACTAGTCATTCTCTCTTTAAAACAGGAGAGGTTTGTAATATTTGCCAATTTATAGTATTTGTAAAACTTGTGATATGCTGCCTTGTAGCATGATCCATGACCAGATGATGAAGATGTTATTTCCACCTGTACAACCAGCACCATTGTCTGGCTGAATATCCATTATCTCCTATCCTGTATCAGCTTCATCTTCCAGAGAAGATGAAGACTTCACATGTATGGCAGACACTCCTAAATTAGGACCCTGGTTGCCACAAGTTCTTTATTTATGATACTAATAAGAAAGAGGTGCACCCCCAGAGGAAAATGCCTTGTCTTTGAAGTGAATCTCTCCCTGGAGATTCCTCTCTCTCCTTGCTGAGTATACAGGGAGCATGCATTAACTATGGTTTTAAGTGTGATGCCTGGAGATAGGTGGGATGAATCAGGACCCCTGAGCCTTTTCTTTCACTGTTATAATACTTTATGTATTTGCTCTACTTAATCATAGACTCTCTGTAGAAGGGCCTGCATGTTCTGTCTTTTTGTATCCAGTAGCCTGGAGAAATGTTTTAAAAAGACAATACCTTAAAAAAAAATGTATTTCAGAGTTATATTAATTACAGACTTCAGAGACAACATTTTATTTTATGTTTATCAGTAATTCTGTAACTTGAAAAACACATTCTCTGTTAAGTTTATAGTCTTAAAATTTTTGACTGACTTTAGTCAGAACAACACTGGACACTTTTTCATTATATGAACATTTTAATCAATCAGCTGTGGAGTAGTTGTAATTTTGATTTATTAGATTTGGTGTAGCTGAATTGGAAAAGGGTGACAAAACAGGCTAAATTTTATGTGTGTTTTTGCACTAGTTACTTGTAATAATTCTTGGAGTAGAATCATTACAATATTTGATGATCTGAGATGTCATAAATCATTTATACCTAGTGTCCTTGTTTGACAGCTCTTGATTAAAAAAAAATACTAAAAAACCCAAGCAAACAGAAATATTACAATAGACAACATTTTAGGAAGAAAACTAACATTTTCTAAATCAGATATATCCTTTTACTGTTGTTTACATGCATCAAGATTTGTAACATGATTGCTTTTATAGTAGTACATTGGTACCTACTGCATGTCACCGCTGTATTTACAACACAGTAGAGCTTTTCAGTCCCAATGCAGAGATGTAAATCTATACTCTTAACATTCAGGACAGTCTCCAGACACCGAGCTATATCCTATTCTTCTTAACAACGTGTTCTTTCTTGAACCAAAAACTTTCTAGATGAAATTTGCATAGAAACAGTTACGTCTTTTTGGAACATTAGGGCTTTGTTGAACCAGTGTATTTCTCCAAAATGTCACATAGGTGAAAATGTTCCATCCACTTGTAATACTATATTATATATTTAAATCTTCCTTAAAATCTTTAAGCTGTTTCTGTACAGAACTGTTAGTGTTGTCATCCACAATTAAAATGTGTGATCAGTTTTGAACTGTAAATTCCACCAAATGTGATCTTAAAATATAAGCCTAAATTCTAAAGGCTCTTTTTCATGGTCAAAGAGGTTATCAGGCATCAGTTCACAGGAAAACTCTTGCTGGAGCAAGTTAGATAATTTTGTAAAGTAATCTCTAAAGGCCATGTGAAACTAAAGTCTTCAACAATCTTCAGGGAAATTGTCTCTTTCTTATAGTAAAGACCTGGGATTTTTTAAAGCCAGTTAGAAAAGTTTGTACTTAATCTCTCTTGGTGACATTATTTTAGGCTGCCTTGTTATAAATTCAACAACGGCTCTACAGATTGATTTACATTGTGAAGGTTATCTTGAAACCATAAGACTAGAAACTTTTCTTAAACAAGTTCTTAAATTCTGAATTATGTTTGGTAATCTCTTCACAAAGGGTTTAATAGTACATCTTTGCGAATATCACACCAGTCACAAAACTATTAAATAAGAAAGGTTAAGGAGATATTGGGTCGAAATCTACTATCAAAGGTATTAATCTAGACTTTGTGCATCCAACACACAACAAGTGAGGCCAGTGAATTTATATGAAGCCTTAGCATATGCATTCCCTTAATAATGAAATGCTACTAAAACACAGAAGAGGTGTAAGCTTGAACTATGGCTTTGTTTTCAACAAAAGCTTGCATTCTGAAGAATACAGCCAGTTCAAACTGAAAAGTCTAATTCTATCACTTAAAACGATAGTGCAAGGCAATGGCTTTGTGGTTGCGGTGTTGAGTTTATTATTAAGGCAATAGGATCTTCATGCAGATTTTATAATATTCTCTGGAATTTGAGAAGTTAATAAAAATATTAGAGTGAGCTAAAGGAAGATGAAACTGGAAAAAGAAATGTTTGAGTTAGCAATGGAAAAAAACAGAGTCCTAAAGCTGATGAATGTGAGCTTAGAGACCTGGAAAAAGCAGCAACCCTCAGTCAGACTTCTATGGGCAGAGCAGAGGAACTACAGGATGTGTGTTACTAAGGAGAGATCTCACCAGAAAGGCAAATACTTCGACCTAGTTCTCTCAAATACCTTCTTATAGCTCATGGCATTGAAAGCAATTTTTTGTGTAGATAATGTCTTTCTAACAGACGGACACAGCAGGATCCCCTTGCCCACAGTGGGTTGCCCAGGATCTTTGGGACATCAAAACATCCTGTACCAGAAGCAGTTCAAGTCTAACTCAAGCAAGTCGCATTTAAGAGTCAAATATAATGTTTAATGAAATATAAATAAATAAAAAGCACATGGCTCATGACAAATTCCAGGGTATTCACTGAATTTTAGTAGACTATTATCAGTTTAGGAATAAACTCGATTTTCATATTTAATAATGCATTTTGGAGTCAGGAGAAGGAGGTAGAAATAAAAATCTTGCATACCAAAGCAAAAATACTGCAATTCGAAGCAGTTTAAGATTAAGTAGAATTATTATCAATTTCATAGGATATGGCTTATAATTCTGATGTCTCATTTGCTTTAGTTAATATACTTTTTACTGTATAAAATTCTCCAACCAGGTTATAAGGCTTTGAAAGGTCAGTTCTCCCTTCTTAACAAAAACTTAATAAATTTATATGACTCTTCATCAGACTTGGCAGTAATTGTCATTCTTACATCAAGTTTTATTAAGGAGAAACACATTAATGTTTTAGAATAATTACCATCCGTCCCATTTGTTCCTTTTCTGTACCTCTGATATTCTTCCAAAGGAAACGTACTTCAAGAAATTTTGTGGAAACTTTGGGCCAGGCTCACCAATAAACTCTGCCAATCCATACTAGGCAATTAAGTGGTATATTTAATCTGTTTTACCTCAGAAGGTCTGTATATCACACCCATTAGTTAATTAACTAGCCCATTAGTTGAAGTGACACCAATTTAAGGGGTTGAGAAGACAGCTTTCCTTTCACTTGCAAGTACTTTTCAAAGTCAGACTATGGTACAGATATAATTAAACAAAAAATTTTGCCACAGATTTTTGGGAACAAGCTTTACCTCTAAGGCAAAGCCTTTGATTTACTAGGGTCAATGTGTAAGTTGCAGATCAAATCCTTAAATTTGATTCTGTCTGAGAGTAAGCCAGTGAAGGATGTAAAGTAATGTGCTTTTTTATGTTGAATGCCTAGAGGAGACTGGAGGGTATATAAAGGAAGAATCTTCCACCCACCCTCCCTTTGAGTTTATAGATTATATTTTTTCTACTCTCTGAACTTAAAAACTCTTTTTAACAGATTCTCTGGGATCTAAAATTTGCAGGATTAAAATAAGAATATTTTATATTCAGGGTATCAATATTTTATGCATTCCTACACGGTTTAGTCCTTTCTGAGATGTGTTTAAAAGTAGTTTTTATTCACCAGATATCTCTTATCTCAATCTATACCTTTATACATTCTCCTCAGAAGCACATATTTTAGTCAGCTGCTCTGGGAAATTTCTAACATCTTTTGATAAAATCTTTCAGGGAGTAGCAGATTGAGAAGAAACACATTTCAACCAATTGATATGTAGTAGACATTCCAGATCTATTTAACTGCCCTTCTTGATGATGCTGTCTAGAATATCCTTTAAAACAAAGTGGTATCTGGACAATCAGTCCAGATTGTATTCCAAATGAAATGGGATCAGTCAGTGCCCAGATAAATAAGGACAAAGATGTGTAGATATATACTGCCTTTGAATTAGTGGGTTTGCAACCATTGTTAAAATTGCTGCTGCAACACTATTGCAGAATTTTTCAGATTTTTTGGTTAAACAATTCAAAGTTTATGAATGTAGTAAGGCTTGGGTTGCTTTTATGGTATGGCTATGATAGATATGTTTTGAAATAACTGCATTTCTAGTTTATAGCATGGTATTGCAATATTGTTCTAGTTCTAGTTTTAGCCTATTTTCTCTGGTAGGATTATATCCCAGTGTGTACAGTGACAGTATACAGAGAAAGACATTTGGGAAATTATTTATGAAAAAAAGCTGCTAAGTATTGTCAAGATTACATCAGATTGCTAACATGTCATTCTTTCTGTAGTATGCAGTCAGAATACAGTCCTTCAGAGTGGACCTGGATTTAGAGTAGTTTATGAGAAAATTGCAGTCTATACTCAGAGATGAAAGAAATATGCATAGTATAAGAAAAATTTAAATAGGTTAAGAATTTTCCTGTGCCTTTATTATGAAGCTAGCATACACAGCACAGAACCATCTTAGTGAAATAAGCATCTTAACATGTATTATATAAACTTCTCTGATAACATTTGCTCAATCAATTTATCCATTCTATGGGATGGAATGAAACCCTACCATCCTAAACAGCAGGGCTATTATTTTGGGAATAAATGGCATTGCCACTAAATACTTCTGGAACTTTAGTATATGCTCTAGCAGAGAGCTTATTGATAAGACAATGTATTACAAGAGATGGCAATTTCTATCCAACACCACCTTCTCAAATACAGTGTAAGCCGTTTGAGTGTGAAAGAATTTGGTCTTTATGCTATCTCTATTTTGGAACTCTCTTCAAAAGAGATAAATTGTGATAAATTATGTGTGATAGTGTTCTCTTGTGACTCATGGCTGAGAAAATAATGCTATTTCACTTATATGCTCACTGTGGAATTGAACTGGACTTACCAGAAACAAGACAAACATTTTACGTTGAGTCATCCAGCCCTGTTGCTCAGTCTAGAAGCTCTGTTTTTCAGCTTCAACCACCCCCATTACTCAAAAGGATCCACTTATTTCTTTCAGAGGACTGGTAATTAGCACAAGTACAGTTATTGTAAGCTAATTACATGTTGTAAAACTAATGTACTTACGTGAACCAGAGGGTAGCTTACCATGTGAGCATTTGATAAGCAAACAGGTGCTTAAGAGATTTAATGGGTTTGTAGCCATCTGTAGTGATTAATGATGTTTGAGAACATCACTAGGGCTGATAATAGCATCATAAGTGAAAACTGGAACTTTTCAGTTCAAAAAAAGTGTAAATTTCCTGCTCAAATCCTGTAGGCCAAGTTACTATTTTATATTCTAAGGAGCAATGCATAATTGAGCTTTACTGGAAGCTACGAAGTAAAAATAAAAAATCTTCCCTCTAACTTCTCCCCATCTTTTTACTGTAAGGTAGAATTAAGTATATTTTTTCACATGTGTAACAGAAAAGTAGAGCAGATTTTCCTTCTTCATAACCAATGTATTGCCTAACAAGCCCCATAATAAATCAGAAACCTGGATTAAGCAATTTCTGTTAACCACACTGTAGAAATGTTGCCCCTTTTGAAATCAGTGGCAAAATTCCCACAGTGGCCAGATACTTCTCCCTGTCTGGAGATGACAAGCCAAGTATGAGTAAAATAAACTGCCCCTGCCTGTGACAAAAGTGATTATAATTATATAGCATTAAATTATACATGAAGCTATAGCATTAATTTGTGGACCCACAGAATACAGGGTGGGATACAAGATATAGGTACATGCCAGATCTTGATATCCTGCAGAAGTCACACTTTTTCTTAGGACAAAAGGCAGCACGTCCTTCAAGTCATGATTCACATTGTTGTAGGTTTTTTAAAATGAAGGTGATACGGTTGAGGTGCTCCTCCAAGATAACTAAGTGTACCATCAATTTCATCCAGGCTATGTGAGACCCAGGATTCATTACTTCTATGGAAGCTGTTATATGGAATAAATCAATCTTTGACGCAAGGCAGAATGAAGACTGGTCTTTATCTGGACAGCTACTAAACTCATACTCAACTTGTAGGGGATTCAATCTCAACTCAAGGAAGTTTCCTTTCATGAAGCCCAAACTGGAAGAGTACACATACTTAGCTCTGCATGGAGTAGAAGTTCCAAGACCATCTCAACAGAATAAGCCCAGACTCTTACCCATTTGTGCCATACAGCTGAGTGACCTTAGAATCTCAAGTAAAGATTACAAATTCTGACGGAATTTTTTCTCGCTCACCAGGGATATTCATGTGTGAATTCCATGCAACTTTCACATGTCCAATAATGCACTCATGCCGCTGTCTTTAAAACTTGTCAGGTGTCTCCCAATACCGCAGTTCACAAACATTATAAGCTTTCATTACTTTTTGGA
>JAVSBS010009516.1:0-27042 GCA_033124195.1 Coracias cyanogaster
GTTATCATCGATGCACTGCAAGAGCCTTTTTGACTGAACACGCCTAGCTGTGTGGGCTTCCCAACAAATATCAGGGTTTTAATAAATTGCTCCTCATCCACAGTTAGGAAAAGCAGGTAAAGATTGTTTTTTTACAAATGTAGGGATTAAGACATTAATCTGATGAGTTGCAAAATGCTAGGGAAACAGTTAACAGTATAATTTAATTTAACTGTCATGTATGTACATGACATTGAGCCAATGAAAAACAAATATAAGTTGATTTTCAGAAGGAATTAAAAATAAAATCCCACTATGTCAGTCACCACATTTTTTAAAGATACTGAACAAATTTGGTGTTTTGCTTCACTGAGTTACAATTTCTTTTCAACAGTGTTTCTGTTTATATGTACATGTATTGATTTATGAAGTATTTAGTTAAGTATTATGCAGCATTCTGATTAAAAACAATTAGTATAATCACCATAAAATGATATATATATGTTTAATAGTTATTTTTTTAATCTAATTAATAGATCTGAAAATAGAAGCATGTAGGGAATCATCATTCAGCCAGAACATACTGGCAGGCTAATCAGAAATCCATTTTCAGCACGTTATTTTTGTTAATGCTTTGGAAGTATAAATAAAATTGTTGGCAGTAAAAGTTAACAATGACAGAAATTGGTAGGATTCTAAATCTGCAGAGATATCTCACTTTAAAAAAACTAACCGGTGTTTAGCTCCATATATCCCTGATTATTTCTCAAACCAGCAAAAATTCATATACTCTTGCAGGTGTCATGCCTAGGAAAAGGACTATAAGATGAAGGAGAGGAAAATTGTAGCTTTAAAAAGGATATGCTGTCCTTTAGTCCATTATGCTAGATAACTTGTTAGAGAATGAATAAATGTGATTCTCGATTTGAACGCAAAGTAGAAGGTGACAAGGGTGTAACTGCATCAGTGGCATTATTATTACAACTTCAGTGCCAGCTGAATATAAGACAGCAGTGTGCCCAGCTGGCCAAGAAGGCCAACCATATCCTGGCCTGTATCAGAAGTAGTGTGGCCAGTAGGATGAGGGAAGTGATTGTCCCCTTGTGTGAGGGCACACCATGAGCCAGCAATGTGCCCTTGTGGCCAAGAAAGCCAATGGCATCCTGAGGTTCATCAAGAAGAGTGTGGCAAGGAGATCGAGGGAGGTTCTTCTCCCTCTCTACTTTACACTGGTGAGGCCTCATTGTGTCCAGTTCTGCACTCCCTGGTCCAAGAAGGACATGGAAGTGCTGGAGACAGTACAGCAAAGGGCTACAAAGATGATTAGTGGAATAGAACATCTCTCTTATGAAGAAATACTGAAGGACTTGGGGATTTTTAGGCTAGAGGAGAGAAGACTGACGGGGAATCTTATCAATGCTTATAAATACTTGAAGGGTGGGTGTCAGGAGGATGGTGCCAGACAGTTTTCAGTGGTGCCCTGTGACAGGATGAGAGGTAAGAGGCACAAACTTGAACAAAGGAAGTTCCATCTAAACGTGAGGAGGAACTTCCTTACTTTGAGGGTCACAGAGCACTGGAACAGGCTGCCCAGAGAGGTGGTGAAGTCTTTCAATCACCTGCTTGGATGCCGTCCTGTGCAACCTGCTCTAGGTGAACCTTCTCTGGCAGGGGGGTTGGACTGGATGATCTCCAGAGGTCCCTTCTAACCCTTATAATTCTGTGACTCTGTGAAATACTGTGCTCAGTTTTGAACCCCTCACTACAAGAAGGACATTGAGGTGCTGGAGTGCAGCCAAAGAAGGGTAGCAAAGCTGGTGAAGGGTCTAGAGAACAAGTCTTATGAGGAGCAACCGAAGGAACTGGGGTTGTTTAGCACAGAGAAAAGAAGGTTCAGGGGAGACATTGCTCTCTACAACTGGCTGAAAGGAGGCTGTAGCAAGGTAGGGGGTTGGTCTCTTCTTCCATATAACAAGCTATAGGACAAAAGGAAATGGCCTCACATTGCACCATGGGAGGTTTAGGTTAGACATTAGGAAAAATTTCTTCACTAAAAGGGTCGCCAAGTATTGGAGCAGGTTGCCCAGGGAAGTGGTGGAGTCACCATGTTAAAAGACGTATAGATGTGGTGCTTAGGGACCTGGTTTAGTGGTGGACTTGGCAGTGTTTGGTTAATGGTTGAACTGAATGATCTTAAAGGTCTTTTCCAACATAAATGATTCTAGGATTACTGTGAAAGCTTTTCCAATTGGAAGTTCAGTTTTATTGTCTGTATTCTGAAAAGAATTCTTGACCAATAATAAGTGTTCTCAAAGTTAATAAATAAATAATCATATTGTTTGGCGTGCACAATCTAATTTCTTATGCACCTTCTGGAATAACAAATAAGGATGATTCAGTAGTCAGAATACTTGAAACCTGGTGTTTTTCTTCCAGCTTATTTCGGCCATCTAGTAACCATCTGTAAATCTTTGGTAGAGGTAAAAATGAAGAAAAACAAACACAACCACCAAGTTGGGAACTAGTATGCATTTAACAGTTTTTGTAAATCAGCTGCACTTACTTTTCAGTGCAAACCAGGTTTTAAGGGCAGCCTAATACTACATTCATTTTTCCCTACAATTTCTTTGTTTGACCTCACAGCACAGAAGGGGATTGAAGACCTTAGCTTTCTAGTGCATATCACCTCAACAAGCCTGTTTGCAAGGTTGACAGTGACCCAAATTCAGGTTACTTAAGATCTGGAAAAAAACTGATAGTCATTGTGTAGGTGAAGATTGCGTATTCCTATGCAACCTGGACTTGCTGAGTCATAGGGTGCCTGGTCATGGAATTTTTCTTAAATGGATGTGCCATCTTTAACAGGCCAGTATTACTGCCTATTCTTTGGTCACTTGGCAGTAGAACCTAAAACAGTATCCTTTGAGGCAGTGCAGAACTAAGTGTTCTCCAAAACCAAGGTTATATATCTTGAAAAACTGAGTTATAACAATAAACAGTAATTCACAGATAACTGACTTACTAAATCTGGATAATGTTATTTGGTTACCGTGCAGTGGTGTTCCACCCCACTACAACTCAACTATTAATATGAAAATTCTTCTTTCTGTTATAAAATATGGTTCTCAGAACTACACATCTCATGCCAATTGGTATATGTGATAATTTAAAAACAAAATGTATTTTAACATATTTAAGATTTCACTTACCACTCTTCACCTATCTTCTCCCCCAAATTCTTTTCTGTATCTTTAAGTAGGAACAGAAGTAAGACTTATTTGCATAGTAGAACTAAGATGCACAAAAGATAATTGATTCTTCAAATTTTTACTATTTGCTTCTTGCATCAATTCATAAGTTTCTAGCTTGGAGAATCTTTGGGAGGATAGACATAATAAATTCAGAAACAAAAACCTTCTGTTTCAGCCATTCTACTGCTGACATGTTTTCATGGATAAAACTGTAAAAAAAAAAAAAAAAAAAAAAATCAAAGTTTTCCCTACTTACAAGTTTACTGCACTAATTTTTAAATATTCAGCATGGTATACAGTTTTTCTGGAGGAAAATTAGTCCATGTAGGTGCTTAGCTCTCCTTTGTCAATGGTCTAATCAGTTAAGGATTTCTTATTATCTCATGGGATTTATTTGTGCTACTGCTTTTCAGTGGTCTCAGCTAGTCTGAATAGCTAGTAATAATTTACATTTTCACTGTCTGAATGTGCATAATATGCTGCACCAGATAAAAGGCTCATCTAGCCTTGTACCCTCTATCCATCAGTTAGATGGAGTGTTTCTCTGCTCTCTGCAGGTGCTGGAGAAAACAGTACAAAAAAAGTGAATAAATAGAGCATTTTAGGAATATTAATGAAGAAACAGAAAACAAAACAGAAGACAGCACTGTTTGCTCACATCTTGAATATTTTTGATAATTGATCTCTTCCCTCTCTGGAAAAAAACCAAACAAACAAACAAATCACCTTGCAAAAAACCCCCACAACAACAACAACAAAACCCCCAACATTTTAAAACTGGAAGATTCAGAGTTCTAATAAGGAGATACTTTAAGACAAGGACTATCTTCCTAATGAGTCATGACAAAATATGGGGCTGAAGAGAAACCGTATAGATAACTATGAAAATAAGAGTTAATGGGATGGTAATCAGGGATTGTGTTGGCTTGTTTGTTTTACTGTCTCTTCTTGTACAATGTATCAGGTAACATCAAATGAAATGGTTAGAGGAAGGTCTAAGCAAACATCATCTCCCAGTCAGTCATGATTTGGGAGACATATGTCATTCCCTCTCCTACCTCTTTTCTAAAAAATCTCAATGTTTAATTATTCTTTCCTGCTACAGAGATGTTCCACATTTCTGACAGTACTTTTTTTGCCTCTCTTTATTTCTTTTTCTATTTCTGTTTATTTCCTTGGCAATTATAACTACATGTAATATTCAAGATAGGGTCATATTAGTGCTTGATATAATGGTATCCTGTAAAAATGGGTGTAATGTTTCCCTTCTTCTGGTCACCAGGGACTTCACCTGACAGCCATGACTTTTGAAATATCATGGAGAATGGCTTGGCAACTACATCAGCCAATTTCCTCATGATTCTGGGCTGCATCTTACCAGGTCTCATAGACTTATGTATGTTGAGGTTCCTCCGGCGGTTATGAACCTGATCTTTTCTTACAGTGGGACAGACTTTGCCACTCCAGTCCTCATCTTGCAGTTCATCAACTTGGGAGGTGTGAGAAAAGAGGTTGCCAATGAAGATTGAGGCAAAAAGTTTAAGTACCTCAGCCTTCTCCTCATCTGTTGTTACCAGTTTCTCAGTCTTGATCATCAAGAGGGGGTATACATTCTTTGATCTTCCTTTTCTGGTTGACGTACCTGTAGAAACCCGTGTTATTTTTTGCGTACCCTGCAAAATACAACTCCAGCCATGCCTTGGCCTTACTGACCTCATCCCTATACAACCAGGCAGTGTCCCTACACTCTTCCCAGGATACCTCTGTCTGCTCCCACTGCCTGTGCATTTCCTTCTTGCCCTTTAGTTTGCCCAGCTCCTGCCAGTCTCTTGCTCTCCTTGCCTGATTTCTTACACCTGGGGATCAAGATCTCTTGCACTCTACAGAAAGCATCTTTAAAGTTTTGCCCGCTCTCTTCTGTTCCTTTGTCCCTGAGGCCAGTTTCCCAGGGGATGCTATTGACTAAATGCTTGAAGAGCTATAAATCTGCTTTTCTAAAATTAAAAGTCCTGACTTTACTCATTGTCTGACCAGTATCCCTCAGGACTGTGAGCTCCACCAGTGTGTGACCACAGGCTGCCTCCAATCTTGACATCACCGATTAGCTCACTTGCACTGGTGATCATCAGGTCCAGTATTGCATCTGCTTGAGTGGAGCCATCTGTTACATGGCTTAAGAAGTTATCCTCCATGCATTCCAAGAGGGTCTTGGATTGCCTACAGCTCGCTCTACTACTTTTCCCACAGATGTGAGGGTGGTTGAAGTCCTGCAGCAGGATGAGAGCCTGTGAGCATGAAGCCCTCTGTAGCTGGAGTAAGAATGTTTCGTCAATAGGCTCTCCTTGATCAGGTGGCCTGTAGTAGACACAAACCACAAGGTTGCCTTTGTTGCCTTGGTCTTTAACTCTTACCTATAACCTTTCACATGCTTGTGGCTATTCCTCAAGGACAGCACTTCACGGCCTATCCATATCTTGACATAGAGCACAATGTTTCCACTCCTCCTTCCTTGCCTGTCCCATCTGAACAACCTGTAGCCATAAATAGTCACACACCATAGTTGTGTTGGCCACACTGTTTCTGATACAAGTTAGGATGCTGTTGGCCTTCTTGGTCAACCTGGGCACACTGCTGACTCGTATTCAGTTGTCTGTTGACCAATACCCCCGAGTCCTTTGTCACTGGGCATCTTTCCAACCACATCTCAAGACTGTAGCGTTGCATGGGGTTGTTGTGACTCAAGTGCAGGACCCAGCACTTGGTCTTGTTGAACCTTATACCGTTGACCTTGACCCATTGATCCAGCCTGTCCAGAACCCTCTACAGAGTCTTGCTATCTTCAAGCAGATTGACACAGTCACCTAACTTGGTGTTATCTGCAAACTTACTGAGGGTCCCCTCAATCCCCTTGTGCAGATCATTGATAGAGATATTAAAGAGAATAGGCCCCAATACTAAACCCTGGGGAATACCACTTGTGACTGGCTGCCAGCTGGACTTAACTCCACTCACCATGACTCTCTGGGCTTGGCCATCCAGGCAGTTTTTTTATCCAGTAAAGTATATGCTCATCCAAGGCATGAGCACTCAGTTTCTCCAGGAGAATGCTGTGGGAAACAGCATCAAAAGCTTTAGTGAGGTCTAGGAGACAATATCCACACCCTTTCCCTCGTCCACTAAGTTACCTTGTCATAGAAGGAGATCAGGTTCATCAAGCAGGACCTGCCTTTCATAAAACCATGCTGACAAAGCCTGATCACCTGGTTGTCCTGTATGTCCTGCATGATGGCACCCAAGATGATCTGCTCCAGAACCCTGCCTGGCACCAAGGTCAGAATAACAGGTGTGTAGTTCCTGGATCCTCCTTCTGGCCTTTCTTGTAGGTGGGTGTCATATTTGCTAACCTCCAGTCAATTGGATAGCCTGGACTGGTGATAAATGATGGAAAGTGGCTTGGTGATCACTTCCACCAGCTCCCTGTTTACAATTGGGTGGATCCCATCTGGCCCCATAGACTTGTCTGTGTCTAAGTGATATAGTAGGTTGCTAACCATTTATTCGTGGATTATGGGTGCTTCATTCTGCTCCTCATCCCTTTCTTTCAGCTCAGCAGGCTGGGCACTGGACACACAAGACAAATGATCTTACTATTAAAGAAAAAAGGCAAAGAAGGCATTCAGTACCTCTGCATTTTCCTCATGCTTGGTCACTATGTTTCCCCCCACAGCGAACAGAGGATGGAGATTCTCCTTAGTCCTCCTTTTGCTGTTAATGTATTTATAGAAACATTTTTAATTGTCTTTTATGGCAGTAGCCAGATGAAGTTCTATTTGGGGTTGGCCTTTCTAATTTTCTCCCTGTACAGCCTTATGAAATCTTTGCCATCTTTCTGAGTGGCCTGCTCCTTCTTCCATAGGCTAAAGACTTTCCATTTCTTCCTGAGTTCCAGCCAAAGGTCTCTGTTTAGCTAGGTCAGTCTTCTTCCCCAACACTTCTGGAAGTCCAAGGTGGCAGTTCTAATTACTCCATCCCTTACTTCCCCAACACTTGAGAACACTACCATTTCATGATCACTATGCCCAAGACAACCTCCAACCTTCACATCATCCACAAGTCCTTGTTTGTTCGTGAACAAGAGGTCTACCAGGGAGCCTGTGCTAGTTGTCTTACTTGTCTGCTGTGCCAGGAAATTATCTCCCATGCTCTTTAGGAATTTCCTAGATGGTTTCCTCTCTGCTGTATTTGATTTCCAACAGACATCTGGTAAGTTGAATACCCCACAAGAACAAGTGGTAGTGATTGTAGACTTCTCCCAGCTGCTTATAGAATATTTCATCTGCCTCTTTGTCCTGATTGAGCAGTCTATAACAGACTCCCACCATGGTATCTGCCTTTTTGACCTTTCCCCTGATTCTTAGCCATAGACACTCAGCCCTAGAATCACCATCATTAAGCTCAAGATAATCGAAACACCCCCTAACAGACAGGGCTACTCCACTGCCTCTGCTTCCTGGTATCCCTTCTGAAGAGTTTATAGCCATCCAATGCATCACTCCAGTTGTGTGAATCATCCCACCATGTTTCCATGATGGCAACTACATCAATCATAGCTTTTCTGTTGTACAATGGCTTCCAGATCCTCCTGTTTGTTGCCCATACTGTGTGCATTGGTGTACATGCACTTCAGTTGGGCTATTGATCCAACCACCTTTCTAGGGGCAGAAGGCCCAATTCCTACCTGACTCTTTCCAGGCACTACCATGATTTCTAGCCCATCAACATCCTTTTTGTATTTGCCATCCCATGGCACTCTGTCCCCTACCTCCACTGGGATGGCAGACCAAAAGACCTCACTAGCCTGCCATCCCACAAACATTGTTGTGCTGTCCCCAGGCTTATCTCTAGCAAACCTGGGTTTATCCCTTTCCTTCTTCAAATCTAGTTCAAAGCCCTTTCAACGAGCCATGGCAACTCTTGAACAAAACTCCTTCTCCCCCTTTGAGACAGGTGTACCTTGTCTATTGCCAGCAGGCCTGGTGTTGCATAAACTGACCCGTCATCAAAAAAAATCCAAAGTCCTGCCAGTGACACCAGGCTTGGAGCCAGGTATTTATCTGATGGGTCTTCCAGTTTCTTCCCTCATTATTCCATGAAACTGGAGGGATAGAGGAGAACACTACCTGGGCTCCTGATTCTTTGAATAGTTTTCCCATGGCCCTGAAGTCTGTCTTGATTGCTCTCAGATTTGTTGTTGCAAGTTTATCATCTGCTTCCACCCTTTTTTATCTATCACTGCTGTGCGAAGGGAATTGGGCTGTTTGTAGATGAGGTCAGCAAGAGGATAGGACTTGCACTAGAGAAGAATCTCTTCAAGATATATTTAATTTTGTTTTAAGATAAGGGGAATGTGTTGTTATTATTTTTATTCACTGGGACTCAAATGTTACAGAACCAGGGTAACACCTCGGGCATCAGATAACAAACAAGATGAAAATGGCTCTGCTTGTTCACCAAGTCATATGAATGACAGTGAAGTCTTTCTTGCCCACTTTGGATAAAGAATGAGTGACATGACCTGAGAGAGAGTTATGGAGGAAATTTCCAGGCAGAAACTCATGAAAAAATAGAAAACTGAGGACTTGCGTGACACCCTAAAGAAAGCTTTTTCAATTCCAGTCCTGCAGATGCATTTCCTCTGATTGCCACATTTGCAGAAATTAACAATGCTGATTTGGCTTGGCCAGATATGTATACATCATTAATAAAAATGCTGTGTACTTTTAACCTCTGAAACATTAGGTTAATTCTAGATAATTATTTTGCTACAGAAAAACTTTTAAGGTTTTTCCCTTATTTCCCATATCTGAACATCCCCTTTACAAGGCTTGCTTCCATCTGTTGTGAACAGTTGGTTCTAAGTAGATAACAATTAGACTGGTTTTTTAGTTTCTTTTAATTTTAGTGATGCAGTCTTTCTCACTCTCAACTAAAGCATTAAAGTATAGTTGTGTTTAGGTAAAACTACTATTATTACAGGTGGTTACTTCTAGCACTGCATTGGTTTAAAGCCATAATTTAGCATGTCAGTAGTAAATCTGACCATTTCCAAGTTCTGGTAGATTGAGATTAATTTTCTCGCTTTCTTTGATAATAATTTAATTACCCAGTGCATAAGAATACTAAAAGAATAATTTCAGACAATAAACAGCATCTTACTCTCTTATTATCTGCTGCTCCGGGTTGTTTTTATTTATTTACATATTTATTTATTATTTCAGCACCAGGAGCCAGTTCTCCTGTATTGCACTGCATGGGTGTCATTCATTCAGATGTTCTGCACTATTGCCAAATAGTGGTATTATGGCTGTTTCTAGCAGGTCTGTTTCAAGTGTCTTTCAGCTGTGCTGACTTAATACATATGCTAAAAGTAGCATGGCACTAAATCTGCCATAGTTTGGCTGCTAGTGACTTTGGTATTGCGTATTTACCAGCAGTTTTATAGAACAGGGGAGTGTGATGAGGGCAGTAGCACACACACAATCAGGAAGCATGGGTCAATTATTTAAATGCTGCAAGTATCTCTAAAACTCAGGTTTTGCACAGTATCAAAAAGAAGATATCTTTAAATATGGGGAAGAATTATAAACTAATGGAGTATAGGGACAGAGGAGGTAATAAACTATTTCATTGATATAAGGCCATCTAGACTAGAAAATATCTCTTTCTAGTCAGTGTTCTATTTGGTAGATAGTTGTTATGCGGATAGCTGCTCCTACCTTGGCTCTTCTCTGAAGCTGTCTCTAGAGTATCAATTGCTTTGCTTTCCACTTTTTTCCAGCATAGGAATTAACAATTAATTTAAATGCATTAGTAACATCTGTTACATCTTAAGAAAATAAATTAATGGGCAGAAATATGTTTAAGAGTAATCACTTGTACTTCCACTAGGTTATCAAGCAGTCTTTTCCTTCAATTCCTAGATATTTGGAAAATAAACTGCAACTTAAACTTCTGCAGCTGTGAGCTGAATCAGACATAAAGCATTTCAGGAACCCACAAAAAAAATATTCTCATAAATATTCTCTACTTTTCTGATATAAAAAAAACTGGACAGATTTCTTAAGAGAGTGTATGTCCAACTCAACAATGAAATACTGGATATACCTTGCTTTTGGCAAATACACTGATTCTGTTTACTATGTCTCTTGCTAAGCTGGTATTCCAAATGTTGAAAAGAAGACCAACAAAAGGAAATTCCCTTGTCTTTTCAGCATGCCTATTAACACATAAATGTAAGATAAGATTTTATAGTGCCTGCTTTTTTTTGTGAATATAGCTTATACTGCCTCCTGGTTCTTGCAGGTAGTATATTTGGTTGAATATTGGAAGTTAGAGTCCTGATCCAGTTTACAGCTCTTTTCCAATAAGCTTCAGTATTAATATAGCTCTTCTTGAAGAATTCTAAATCAAATAATACATAGAGGTCATTAAAATATTATCCTTACAATTTAGATTGTTTCCTCTGTAAATGTACAAATAAATGAAAAAATGTGGTTTGAACATGGGAAATATTCTGAAGCACAGGCTGCTGTGAAATGAAAGGGCTACGTATGTTAAAATATAATCTGGGAGTTAATTTAGAAGCAAGCTTGGTTTTGCAAACCTCAGTTTTTTGAGAAGAACTGGGACACTGCATTTACTTTTTTTTTTTCCCCTCCCTTGTTTTACCAAAAGACTGAAGCAGACTTGATGGGAAAGAATAACAACAAAAATCCACACAAACTCCAGAGAAACCCTCTGATGGATGAGTAGACTTATTACAAGATATGGAACCAACGTATATCTTCAGAACAGTTTTGGGCAAATATCCCATATTCTTTTCCTTCTAACTATTGAACATGGGTTTGCTCATGAACCAGTTTTTGCACTGCCATAAATACATATTGCTTCCTCAAAGGATAAAGTGCTGTATAAAAAGGTGTAAATAACAAAGAACTTGTATATTCAGCCACTCAAGTTAAAGTTAACTTTGATTTACCTTGCAGGACGGAAAATATTTTTTTCATGTTGCACATTGTGAAAAGTAATCTTCAAATGGTTGGAATGTCAGTTCAAATATCACCTTAAGAACATGATGATTATCTAAACTATCTACATCTCTTGATGTGGAACTTAAATCTCACACGAACAAGAAGGTGAATTAAATTTCTGGGGTTTTCTTTCATAGAGGTCAGAGATACCATACTAACATTTTATAATTATATTTGATATTTCTATTCCACTTGGATCTAAAATTATAGTGGAAAATACAAATGAAATCTCACATAAAAGGAAAAAGAAAAACTTATCCTAATTTTTTTAAGCATCAAAGAAACTCTCATCAAGTTCACGTAATTCTTATTTCATTGGAGCTGATTTAATTATTTTTTCTTAAACAGAGTATTATGAATTCTTACACTTTTTCATCACTTATAACAGATGCTTCAGAAGCTGTGAAAAAAATTAGATCAGGAAACTTGAAAAATGTTTACAAAGAAGTTGTCTGGCAAGTCACCTCTTGTAATATCAGAAAAACTTCAGGTAATGAGATGCCTTGAAAAAGAAGAAATTAGAAGTATGTTACATGAAAATTTCCAAAACTTGCAGAAAATTACCAAAAAAACCCCAAAAAACATAAAAAGAGGGCAATTTAGAATCCAGAAAAGCCGAATTTGGCACCTGTGAAAAGCAGTTTAATAAAATTTAAATAAGGTATAGATTTTGAGATTTCAAAACTTGTCTTTGTTTTAAATAAGAGCAAAGGCTTGAATATGTCTGTATTTCCTGTCATATGTAAAATGATATTAGATCAACCAAAATTTATTGTTTTTCTTATCTTAATCTTCTTTAATATTATTTTTAACTGGATTGCTATGAATCTAAAGTAAAAGTGATATTGAAAAAGTAATTTTTTTAGCTCCAACAATATTACTGATTTTTTTTTTCATGGTTTCAGAATCTTTCTTGTGTTCAAAAACCTGTTAAAGAAACTAATGTATCGATATGTTTTGATACTGAGGGCACTGAAGTTCTGTATGAAAAATAGTTCTGTCTCTTCAGTCATATGTTTTTTAATAAGACTGAATATGACTCTTCTGATATCTTAAGATTACTTATTTTAACAGAGAGAAAATTCAGTGTTGCAAATACCCTTTGAATTAGGTTTCAGCATTCAGACAAAGTCTGGTGAAAGTTGCAGTGAACCCGAACAAGATTTTGAAAGATAATGTTAGCTTAAAATGAGATCCGTATTCTTATGGCATTTCTTGCTGTGTCCTATACAAAGTGTTTTTATTCAATCAGTAAAAAGCAAACTGATGTGTCCTATATGTTGTGAATAAACTGAATTTAGAGTAGTTGGTGAAGCAGTCAGAAGCAGAAATTAATCAACTTTTTCTCTGGAAAATACTTAGTTTCATTTGCGACTTAGTTATTTACAACCTTCCAGCTGCTATCCTTTGTTAACTATAACTACAACTGTAACTATAACTACATAAATATAGTTACGGAACTAATCACATACTCAACTGGGAAGCAGTGGGATGAGGGAAGGTACCTAACTGCATGCTTAAGACCTTGGTGAATTGAGGTCTTTTTTATAGTCAAAATATGCAGAGTAAAATGTCATCACTGCATCAAGACTTTGTTCTTAGAAAAATACACAAATTTTTAGTACACTAACTGCACTTTATGTGGAAAAAATCCACTAGCCCTTATTTTAAAAGGAAATGGTGATTGTCAAGATAAAAACTGCAGTTGTATACCTTCAGTTGCTACTTCTTAATGTATTTTTGAAAGCAAGTCAGTGTAGGCTGAATTAAAGACAAAATAAAAAAGAGAAGACGAGAAAATGACAGGAAAAAAATCTAAGGGACAGTGACATACTTACGCAGAATGGTTCTTATTCTCTTCCTTGAAACATCTAGTCTTCCTTCAGGCAGGTATGATTCATTAAAAGTAAGCAGTATTTCACTGGATATATGAAGTGCTGGGGCCTGAGTTGTGGGCCCCAAGTTAAAGTTGACCTGTGAATGAGTCACAGCCTAGCAGAATGTTTTGTTTTTCCTACTGGCTTTATGTTCCAGAGGCAGAACCTAGCCCACCTGTGTTCCAGATTGTTGTGGTGGTGGGTGAGGCCAGGCCTCTTTTAACCAGGAGCCAATGAGTTGGAAGAGCTTCTTGTTGGGGCTGGTTGCATCTTGTTGAGCTCTCTTGGTGGTGTCCTTCCATGTGAGGGGCCACTGAGGAGCCATCTCTGTCTGTTGTGTCCAGCAGGTGATGCTGGTACTACAGTGGGCAGCAGAGGAGCTGGGCCTGCAGGAACCTATGGCAGGAGTGTCTGAAAGAAGACTTCTGAGGGATGTTGCTGAGTTCAAATTGGCCTGTGTGATCAGGCAACTGATGGCAGCATAAAATGATCATGGCTGAATCAGCACAACAATATAGGATAACACTGTATGTTTTAGAATTTTAAAGAAACATACTTGATAGTGAGTTGCTTATTATCTTCTACTAAGACAGGTGGATTAGATGGAGTTCTGAAAATGGAGAGAGAATGGACAGAAAGACTAAAAATAACACTTTTCTTTGGAATTGGAATGGAAGTAGCTGCACAGAAAGCAAGACAAAATTAGATACTTGTATTTACACACCAACTACTTAATAAATGTATTGTGTCTAACAAGGAAATTTTCATCCAAGTACCTAAAAAAGAATAACATGAAACTATAATGTATTTTTCTTATTGTTTAATAATATATGTTAAATGTATTAATCTACACATGAAACTCCAATTTGTATTGTTTTAAATGAAAATGAACATGTACTTTTAAATTACACACTATGAAATGCAGTATGTGTATTCATTTATCCATTAGGAAAAAACATTTACTCTGTCCTCTGATACACAGAGTAAAGATCAAAAATGTTTCAAGTGAGTATGTTGAGAAAGTACCAAGAAAAGTAATTCAACCTTAAAAGGAAAACTGGTTATGTTAAGAGTTTACTGTCAGTAAGAGCTATTTTATCTGTTCTTTCTTACGCTATTTTATACTCTTTACCTTGTTGTCTGTTTTCTAATTTACTGTCTAAAAATTATCCACTTTCCCTTTAAGTGATAGACATGCATTTTCACATTCTTGCTAAAACAAACCTGGTAGTTACTTTTCTTTCACATAACTTACATCTCAAATACCTTTTGTTGTAATTGAGGATGGTGATACCACAGACATCTCGTGCTAATATTAGCACAAAGAGAATGAATACTTCTTAAGAAAGACACATAATTATAATAATTTATCGGATATCTTACTTCTAGAAGGACTGCCCTAGTAAACCACACAAAAAGGCTTGTAGCAACACATATGAAGGATAAAAATATTTGATCAATTTAAAATACTTTATGGTATCGAGTTTTTGGGGTTTTTTTGCTGAGTCCTGCACTTGGGCCACAACAACCCCAAGCAATGCTACAGGCTTGGGGAAGTGTGGATGGAAGTTGCCCAGCTGAAAAGAACCTAGGAGATTGATGGACAACCAGTTGAATATGAGCCAGCAGTGTGCCCACATGGCCAAGAAGGCCAACAGCATCCTGGCTTGTATCAGAAATAGCGTGGCCAGCAAGACTAGGGAAGTGATCATCCCCCTGTACTCAGCAATGGTGAAGCCACACCCTGAATACTGTGTTCACTTTTGGGCACCTCAATACAAGAAAGACATTGAGGTGCTGGAGCAGGTCCAGAGAAGGGCAACAAAACTGGTAAAGGGCCTGGAGAACAAGTCTTATGAGGAGCAGCTGAGGGAGCTGGAGTTGTTTGGCCTGGAGAAAAGGAGGCTGAGGGGAGACCTTCTTGCTCTCTACAACTACCTGAAAGGAGCTTGTAGAGAGGTCAGTGCTGGTCTCTTCTTAAAAGTAACAAGTGATAAGACAAGAGGAAACAGCCTCAAGTTGTGCCAGAGGAGGTTTATCTTGGATATTAGGAAAAAATTTTTCACTGAAAGGATTGTCAGGCACTGGAATGGGCTGCCCAGGGAAGTGGTGGAGTCACCATCCCTGGATATGTTTAAAAGCCATGTAGATGTGGTACTTAGGGACATGGTTTAACAGATGACTTGGTAGAGGAGAGTTATGGTTGGACTGGATGATCTATGATTCTATGATCAGAGATCCAAGATAATGGTGTGCTGTGGTTTAAACCCACCCAGCCAGCAACAAAGCAACCATGCAGCCACTCATTCACTCCTACCCCTCTCCTGTGGGATGAGGAGGAGACAATACAACAAGAGTCAAAGGACACTGAGACAAAGGACAATGGAGTGTACACTCATTAGTTACAGTCATGGGCAAAAGACAGTCTTGATTTAAGGAAGCAAAATCAATTTAATTTAAGCAAAACCACCACCAATTCACGAACTGAATCAGTGTAAGACATGATAAATACAACTGGATCTTAAATACACCTTCCCATCAACCCTCCCTTCTTCCCAAACCCAGCTCTGTTTCCTCCTCCCCCAGTGATCCAGGGGACAAGGAATGAGGGTAGCAGTCACTCCCAGTCCGTTCCATGCTTTTTCTGCCACTTCTTTCTCCTCAGATGGAAAAGTCCTCACAGTCCTCCCCTTCTGCAACCATGGTGTCCCTCCCACAGGAGACTGTCCTCCATTAACTTACCCAACTAACATGGGTCTGTTCCTCTGTTCCTCAGGCTGTAGTCCTCCCAGCAATAGACTGCTCCAGCATGGGCTTCCCCTGAAGACACAGACTTCTTCAGGATCAGTCCCCTGCTCTAGCATGGGGTCCTCCATGGGCTGCAGACAGGATTCTTCTCCACCGTTGATCTCTAAGAGCTGCAAGGGCTCCACCTGCCATCTCACCACAGGCTGAAGGGGAATGGCTGCTCTGGTGTGCCTCCCTCACTCCTTCCTCACTGACCTCGGTGTCTGCTTGATTGTCTCTCTCACATCCCACTGCTCTCCAAAACAAAAGATCTCCCAAAAATAAAGGAATTCATCCAACAGGTTTCCCTCTCTTAAATATGTTATCACAGAGGTGCTGATTGGCTCAACCTTGGGCAGAGGTAGGTACAACTTGGAGCCAAAGCTTCTTACAGGAGCCACACCAGTAGCCCACTCACTCAATGTAGCAGGCAAAAAAAAAAAAAAAACCAACAAAAAAATCAGGATTGAAGGTAAGTTTCATGTATTTCCATATAAAATTTTTCTGAAAATGTTTCTCATTGTTACACGGCATTGTGTTTAAGAAAATAGTGGTGTGTAACTGAGGTTATTGTTTACACTTCCAGGATTCAGTGGGTATGTAATATATACATGAAGTTGTGTAGTTGTTATGTTTTAGTTATACGTAAACTTGTTTTTCTGGTTATGCTTTCCATTGCAGCTTGGCCACACGTCTTAGTACAGCTGGCACTCGTAATAAGAATCTAACTGGTATGTAAATAAATATGCTTGAAGATCTAATTGACAGATTCACTCTTCCAGTTTACCTTTATTTCCCATTTTCTGCTGAAATAATTCAAATTGATCAAAATTAATAGAATTTTGTTCACTTTTAACAGTAGTGAATTGAGGTCTGCATATTGGGAGCAGAAGTATAACATAAGTGGTCTAGAAAACCAGATTGAGAGGTAGCATTCCCTGGTGAATTGACACAACTATATGACATCACACCATCCACAGTAAATATGCTGCACGAGAGTTTCCAGAGGAGCCCTTCCAGCTGCATACACAATTCCTTTATTGGGTACTCATCCTTAACTTACAGCGGAAAACTGCACATTGCTCTGATCCTTTCTTCATGGTTAATTGTCCAGGCCTCATCCCACAGATTGAACATGCATTTATAAATGCTTTACTGAGGAGATTTTCTTTCAATTGTATTTTAGCCTCTGGGTAATGAATGGATATTAACTGTTAAACAAATGTATAAGCATTTAAAGGTTCAGTATTGAAAGTATTACAAAAGATATTAGTAATGCACTTTCTATATAAAATATTGCAGAAGTTGGTAAACAAAGTGTGGGATAGGGGAAAAGAAAGGAGTTACCTGAATCCGTTAATCCTCACTTCAAGCACCTGACTTCACAATTCCTAGGCAAACGGGTGGGTGGATTTTTCTCCTTGTGTATCTGATTAAGCGCTACATGATTACAAGCAGATATTCCCAAAATGTAGTTACACACTATATTTAATTTGGTGATAAGCCTGGGTTAAAAAATTTGTAAACAAAAATAATTCCTCCACTGACTCTCACTGAGGAGTACTCTTTCCTGCTGCATTGACAGTTCACTGTCCCTCTGTTTTTTCCCCATGTAGCTGCTTGTGGGACTGTGCTGCAAACCAGATCACTGAAGTGAAACAAGGTAAAAGTAAATCTACAACAAGGTTTTGGTAGTGTGTGTGTGTATGATGGGCTACTGCATCTGACTGCTACCATTGTGTCACCATACAATGCTGTCCTTTTGATTCATGCTGCTGACTGTGGCCCTGTCACCACAACCCTCCTCAGCTACTGCACTTCTTGCCACCTGTACTTGCCATTTTACATACATGAGAGATGAAGTGTGACACAGCTCCAGCATACCGAGTTAACACAATACCACATGACATACACCTGTGATATTACTGCTGTGTTCTGATCTGGTCTAAACCTTTAGAAGTCAGTGCCTAATATTATTAGATAATAATTACTCTCAGTGTAAAATTGGATAGTAGATGTATGTGCATTAATATACATATCGATAGTATGTGCCTGCGCATTAATTTTCATATTAGAAAAAGATGTAGCAGGAACAGTACAGAAGGTCTAGAGAGAAGAGGGTTGTTGGGTTGTTAGGAGTATCTGAGTAGGGTTTTCACTGTTAATACTCAACAAATTTGGAACTGCAGTTTTGTTGTTTTATTGAAGGGTTTCTTAATTCCAGAGAGCAATATAATGTTATAGGAATGATCTGTCTCTTTGACCTATGAAAGACTTTGGAATCTTTAACTTTTAGTAGTTCTAAGGACCTATGGATTTTGTGTTGCTGTTACTAGTGATTTATTAGTTCTTTACACTAACCATCTTTTATGACATCTCTTTGCAGAGGGCAGTGGGTTATTTTTTTTTAAATGTACACGTCATTGCAAGTTTTCTGTAATTTGCCATGTGTACAAAAAAAGTGAACGTATATGCCTTAAACATATCTAATCTTTCCAGTTTATTAAAGTAGATCCTTAATTATAGTGGCATGACCCTTTCAGTCTATTGCTCTTCAAGCTGAGAGTTAATTTGATCCCACATTCAACCACTTTTTAGATGTGATGTAACTAATATACTTTCTCTAAAGATTTTCTATCTTTGTTACATGCAGCATATTTCACAAATGGCTATAAAACCATGCTGCACAAGCAAGGTAAACTAGTTATATTGAAAAAATGGATTTATAATCCTTCTAAAACCTGGCAAGACCGACAAAGATACAGAATTATTTAAAAGATTGTTATAATCCATTTCATAGTATAATTTTGAGCATAGCAAAGAATTTAATCTGTGCAACACAGAAATGAGAGCTTATATTGGCTTTTTCTATGTTACAAACAGTCAGGGTTTTCTCCTCCCCCAAATCTATGCACAAGCACACTATCTTCTTTTTCTTTCCCACTCAATTTGTACCTTTCATCACAAAATGCCAGCTTTAGCCTGCCACACAGTCATTTCTCTGCTGTGACAGCAGGGAGGAAAGAGCAAAGAGGTAGCCAGCTAGGGAAATCCCTGGCACCAGTCAGCTGGCTCAATAAAGTTCTCCTTGCAGACTACACCAAAGAAGATTAATTGTTTGCACAGAAGGAATGGACAGAGAAGGTCAGAGATGCTCCAGAAAACTTACTAGACTTTGTCCTCTCAAAGCGGGCTGGGAAGCTGCTATGCAGATCTTTCAGGACATAAATCTGTAAGGTGCCACTATAACAGCTTTCAGAGGCAGACTAAGCCACAAATTTTCCAGGACCCCTTAGCTGTCAAACACTAGGGAAGAAAAAAGGCACGGAGAGAGCATGTGTGTGCAGCATGTAAAGTCTGGTATGTACTCTCAGAATGCTGATTTTTCATCTGTGTGAGAAAACACAGTTAGCTCTGGATATTTCTCTTTGCAAAGCAAAGCTCTACTTCATAGGACTGAAAAATAATGTGCAATGCAAGTAAAATAGTTTCACAGGATGAAAAGTTGACATTCATCAGCAACATTAGCTTTTATAACAAATGATGACTTTAAACTTGCAGATTGAGTGTCTGATTTGCTGCTTTATTATGATCTTTTAGTAGACCCATCCATTATTTGTTCTTCAGAAATATTATTTCATAGTAAGATCTAAAATGGTCAAAACTATTATTTTCTTATCTAAATAGTTCACAGAAATTACATTAATTGTAAATGTAATTAAATTGTTGAATATGAGGAAAAACTTCAAAATGCTCTGAATCTGAATAGCACCCTTATTCCAAGTATTAAAGCATTATCATTTCTGCAAGAAGCTTACAAACATACATATTCAAATATAAGACCTTTATTCTGGTTTAATGATTTCTTATCTATTGATACTATTAAATAAATTTTGAGCATGTAAAATAAGTGAGGATGGAGACAATGGGATAGATATCTAGAGAAGTCTGCCTGATTTCAATGTACATCCATATTTAATGAGTAGTTTCTTGTAGTTTCTTGCTGTAAACAACAATGTATAGGATTTGGTTACTGATTCTTTACTTCTAGGTGAACTAGAAAATAACCTTCCATTTCTGGTCAAGTGAGCAAAGCTTTTGATATCCCCAGGGGTATGCCTGTTCTGCTAGAAGCAAAGAGGATTGTAATCCACTTCGAAGCAACATTTCAAACAGCCAGGACAGAAACAGGCAGGGTACTTAACACTACTTGGCACAGTCTGAGTATGCGTCATATTCACTATACTGAGAGTGCAGACGGAGCTAGTTTATACATTCCTACATTTGTATGGGCAAATACACTCGTGCAGACCTTGTACACCTACTTGCTTCGCTGGTAGAAGTATCAGCTACCACCTCTAAGCTTCCTTAAGGTTAAAAACACCAAACTACATTCTCAGTAACTCAGCTGATAATGAGAGATTTTCTCATCTATTAAGCAAAGTACAATATTTAACAATATGAATACCTTCCTGTGTTTTTAGAGTGAAGTGAAAGCTATGCCTACATTTAAGTATGTTATTAATTCCACTCTTCATTGCTTTTGAAACATCATTTTTTAATTTCTTCTCTGAAGTTTCAGTAACTGTAATAGTAATGACCTTGAATTGTGTTTTCCTGGTTGTTACAGAAAACTGCACATGCAAGCTAGTTCATGGGCATTGATGCAGCTGTTGGTGCAGCTGTTCTCAGGGTGTTTCAGGTGGCAGGTTACCATGATATGGATTAACTTAGAAATCAGCATTCACCAATGTACAGTAAGTGCTGTAACAGTGCTAGTAAATTACTTTTGAAAACAAGAAGTAACACAGACATACTATTATTACTCAGAAATTTCCAGGCACACTTTGCATGTAATTACTGAAGGTCTTGTATGTATGGCTGTTTCCATACGGCAGTTTGTCATACTTCAACACATTCTAAGCAAACGTCAGATCTGTCACTAAATAATAGAAGAATGGAAAATGACGCTCTCTCTTGCTATAAAATGTATTTCCTGACTCTCAGAACATATTCCCATTGAATTTTCCTTTGCTTTTTGTGCAGCATCTTATCACTCAATGACTGACAGATGCTATTTATAGTCCTTGCTAGGTTTGTATTTAAGAGCCTAGTCATTAAAGAGACATTGACCATTGAGCTGGCTTTCTAAGGAAGTGGGTTGCTTTCCAAAGAATGTAAGAAAATTTCAGAGGGAAGAACGGAATAGACCTGGGGCTGACATACATCAGAAAATAGGATAAAAAGCATATAAAAGTGAGAAGTCCAGTGAATTTCAGTAGGTCCTAGTCTAAACTTAGTGACTGCTACAGACATATTGACGCTACTTAAATGTAAATGATGCTGTTGCATTTCACACTTACTGTCGTGCAGGAAATTCTGTTTCAGTTACTGGGTTCCAGCATTATCACACAAGCACTCCACACTTGGGAAACAAAACTGGCACTTCTAGCACTCATAGCTGTGCAACTATCATTCTGGGCCAATTGTATTGGCATGGAGACTAAGCACCTTCCTTAGGCTCCAGTCCCCATTCCTTTCCGCAAGCTGCTGCAAATCATGTACTCTAAGTTTCATTCAGGCTGAAACATTTAATCTTTCATGTATTTGTTTTGGGCATAACTGGGTTGGCATTTGCCTGCTTTTTGGGACCAGCAATTATAATGCATAGGTAATGATACTTATAGGGGCATCTATTCTTGTTTTGTCTTGTTTAACTTCAGCATGTGTATTTCTTCTGCTGCTGCTCTATAAATTAATGCTTTGATCACAAGTCTACACAGGGTATATGAAATTGTAACAGAAGCATTTCTTTAAAAGTAGACCTGTTCATTTCAACTATTTTTAAAACTAGCTTTCCATATTCTATATACAACTTAGTTTTGTAAGGGAATGTTTAATATGTCTAAAGTAGAATGTAAGGGTTTTCAGCTTTGTTCCAGCTTCACTTTATCATTTATAAATTAAACAATAAATAACTATGTCAGCCTATATTGTTATTCTAAAAGAGGGTCACAAATATCTTCTGTCCCCATGCTTTGAGCACTTTTTTTGGTAAAAATGTCTTATTTGTAATGGTCCTTTTTTTTTTCCAGGTTGTTTTTTTTGTTTTTGTTTTTGATCTACTTGATCTTCTAAGAATAACATTTCAGTTATAGCTCCCATGCTACTGAAGTGATTTTATTGTGAGTGTGCAGCATTCCCATTTTTTCCCCCACTGTTTGTTTTGTTTCTGTATGTTGTTAGCATTTCTTTAATCTTCACTTTTATTAGAAATTTTTGTGCTACAACAGTAGCAGATAGAGCTTTTCTCAAATGATTACCTCAAAACTATAGGATTATAGACTCAAAGGATTTTATAATGGGATTAGAGAGTATGTACCTGGAGCATACAGTTACCATATAGCATCTGCTTTGTACTTGCTATATTTGATACATGTCTTAGTTCTAGGCGTAGGCCTTAGTCTAGCCCTAGATGAGTAGGGGAGGGGGCATTCCTGTGGGAGGTGAGAGGTATGAATTTTGGATCATTTTGTAGGAGGAGGGCTTTCGTTTCCTTAGAAACTGCTGTAATCTCTAGTGTCTTTTAACATTCCTTTCTCTACCTCCTCATTTGACAGACTGAACTAATTTTCCATAATCACATGAGTTTAAGTGCAGATGGGATTCCATGGGCTGTGAATGCCACTGTCACATAAACACATAATTTGGGCTGCACTTAGACACTTAAAAGAGGGAGGCAACATTGTGCATCTTCTTTACCTAAGAATTTTTTTGTTGGATGGCCCTATATATGCATTGACCTTTTTAGGAAACTGATTTCTGTGAGTTGTGACCCTGGGGAAAAATATCTCTGTTCTGTTTACATTGTATTGAAGCATTCAGCTCTGGTTCATGAACTCCATTCACAGGCCTGGAAGGATAAAAAGAATGTTTATCCCATCATCAAAACATATAAGTCCTTTTGAGGATCTGAGATTTTCAACTTGGCTTGTAAGAAGTGCAGATAGGACTTGATATGGATATCTTTAGGACCTAACTGTCTCTGACCACATTAGGAGGTAAAGTTTCTGTTAGTGCCTAATCACCCTCAGCAGTTCATGTGTTAGGAGTTTAGTCCTCATTTAAAAGAGATTTTAGGCTTCTAATTACCAATGTGTTTTGGTCTAATGAAGGACACAGGCATTTTAAAAACACTTAGACCCTTCCAAAAGTAAACTAAAATTACTTGCTTTAGAAAACATATGTTTTCTTTTCTTTCCTAAATTATTTTTTCCTACTTCTTGGTTCCAAAGAAATCTCCCTTTTTAGGAAATCATGGGATATTTCCTCAAAAATACGTCTTTTGACAGCTGCTTCATAGCAGTATTTGTGGATAATTTCTAGCTAATTTCTATTTGCAGTATGGTTTAATGGAGCTTTTCTACATTACCTGTTGCACTGCGTAATGATCTATTGTGATAGGGGGTAAGTCAAGACTAATTTCATTCCTTTAGCTTCTGAAATATATCCAAGTTTGTTTTCATAAAGGTCTCCAGCTATACTTACTTGGTTTTAAATTACAGTTTTACTCAAATTTTGTAGGCTCCCTGAAAGTTATGTTGCGCAATTTGCCTCTTGTATGCCTAGAATGCTTGTCAAACACCAGTGTAATATTCAATTTTAATCCCCCATACACAGGGATGTTTTAAACCTGAACCCTTCTTCCTCCTGTGACCCAGTTCATTATCAGCAGAGAAATACTTAGTAATCAGGTTTTCAGAAGTGAAGGAGAAACATTCAGCCACTATATTAATTCAATCTCATTTAATCTCAATCAATCTCAATTAATTCAAGCCGGGAAGTAAATCACAATGAATTATTTTCCCTCTGTATTCTGTTGTTTCCACATTTGCAATACAAGGTAGAATTTTCTTCAGCACTTCAGTAATTTGGGCATCTAAATCCTAGTTTTCAACATGGAGTTATCTATTAACCTCTATGTTTTCCTTCCCTAAGCATACAAGACAGATCTCAATTCTTCCTCTGTTTGTCTACTTCCTTGGTGGTCTTTAGACTGTGATTTTTATCATGTATTTATAAGTATTTGGCATAATAGCGGACGAACTTGAATGAAGGCCTCAGGCACTATTATAATACAGGTAATAAGCAATAATTATAGCAGCAGATGTTGTCAGCTATTAATTCCATTCTCAAGGAAATTCAAACTCCTTTATTTGAGGATGTAACTCTTCAGCAGGAGTTTTTATTTATTTTTCTCTAATAAGCATTTGGCTCTCTTTTGAAAGCAGATATTACCCCACGCAGTTTTTATTCTCTTAATGTTCCAATCTGATTACACTGTCTTTGAAGTCACCTATTTATATTTTTCACAGATTTCTAAATATTAGTCTCATTTCAAGCCATAGCACTCTGGTTGCCTTCATCCTAGCATGTTCTCAGAACTTTATTTTTTCCCTCTTGTGACTCCTCTACATCTGAAAGATGCAGCAATAACAAATCCTTTGAAAACATTCACCAATTAACTGTACTTATGTATAAAATAGTTTCAGTAATTTCATCTACTTCCTAAGATTTATTTTTCAAATCCTATTGAAATTACCTAGCTTCTCTTTGAATTTTGGTAAACCATATTTTTCATGTCACACTTATTAATTTAATTTCTTATAAAGCTCCCCCTTCTTTGGACACATACTCCATGCTGATATTAAAGCTATGGCATTCTGGGCTCCCTCATAAATGTGTTATGTTTCTTGCCAGTTTAAACTGAACTTCTCATCACACGTTTGCTTCCACATTTTTTTACATTTCCCTGGCCCTTGCTTTCACATCAAAATGTTACTAATTTTGCATTGACTCTTCACTCTCAGTGGCTACTTAGAGCAGATGAGTAGGAGAGCAAATAAAAATGAAAACTCATTTACCATAGGTTGGACCCTTATTCTGCCCCTGCTGATATATAAGTGTAAATCTTAGATGCTCTAACAGGAATTGTAAAACAATTACTGAGGGGATTTGGTTATTATGATGCATGTGAGGTTCTACCCATGCCTCTGAAAAAAACAGTGCATGAGAGAATATGCAGAATATTAATCATAGAATGGTTTAGGTTAGAAGGTACCCCAAAGGTCATCTAGTTCCAACCCCCCTGCTATGGCAAGGACACTTCTCACTAGACCAGGGTGCTCAAGGCCCCATCCAACCTGGACTTGAACACCTCCACAGATCGACCATCCACAAGCCCCCTGGGCAATGTTTCAGTGTCTTATCACCCTCAGAGTGAATTTCCTTCTAATTTCCAATCTAAATCTACCCTCTTCCAGTTTGAACCCATCACCGCCTTTCCTATCACTACAGGCCTTTGTAAAAAGTCCCTCCCCAGCCTTCTTGTAGGCCCCCTTCAGATAGATACTGGAAGGCCACAATAAGGTCTCTCCAGAGCCTTCTCTTCTCCAGGCTGAACAACCCCAATTCTTTTAGCCTGTCTTCATAGGAGAGGTGTTCCAGCCCTCTAATCATCTTTGTCACTCTCCTCTGGACCCCCTCCATGTCCTTCTTGTGCTGGGGGCTCCACAGCTGAGTACAATACTCCAGGTGGGGTCTCACAAGGGCAGAATCACTTCCCTTGACCTACTGGCCACACTTCTTTTGATGCAGCCTAGGATATGCCTGGCCCCTTGGGCTGCATTTCCACATTGCTGGCTCATGTTGAGCTTTTCATCAACCAGTACCCCCAAGCCTTTCTCCTCAGTGCTGCTCTCAATTCACTCATTGCCCAGCCTGCTTGAGATTGCCCCAGCACAAGTGCAGGACCTTGCACTTGGCCTTGTTGAACTTCATGAGGTTGGCATAAGGCCATGTCTCAAGCCTGTCAAGGTCCCTCTTGATGGCATCCCTTCCTTGCAGCGTATTGACCACACCACACAGCTTGGTGTCATCTGCAAACTTGCTGAGGCTGCACTCAATCCCACTGTCCATGTCGCCGACAAAGATGTTAAACAGCACTACCGATCCCTGAGGAACACCACTCATTACTGAAGTGCTGGTGCCTGAGACATAGACCCTGAATTAAAGTTGACATATGGATAAACTTCACAACCAAACAATACATTTTGTAACAGAAACCTGCAGGGAATTTTCCTTTGTTTGGAGGTATGCTGTAAGACGGTGAGAATAGACACCTATCTATCCTGAGAAATATGTGATTAAAACCAAAATAGATAGAGATTCTTTTAGCTTCCTTCCCAGGCTTGGCTGACCTTCAACAGAACTCAATAAGGAAGAAAAATACCAGGTGTCCCACTTCTGAAGTTATTTTTAAGGTTGCTTATGCGACTGGAGTTGTTTATTCAATACTATAAAAGCTGGACCTGCTTGAAGTGAACTTCAGAAGCTGATTTACAAGCGCATGGACTGCACAGGGCTTTCCCATTACTGGAAAGGTTTCCTGAACCTTCGCTGTAACTGGGGTTCCTCAATGTATGCGGGACTGGATGAGGGTAACATATTAATAAGATAGCTGGCAATGTATCTTCCTCATGATCACATTAGTAACTTCTGCATGACTATGATCAGATTTATTACTCTGCTAATTCCTCCTGCTGTTAACCATATTCTTTCATTTCTATATCCTCTGGAAATAGACAGTAAAATAAGTCTCTGCCTTGTGCTGGTGTCTGCATCCTATCTGGTGATCCAGGTAACTGGCAAAACAGTCACTGGCCTCCACTTGGACATCGAGCCATTGATCACAACTCTGAGTGTGGCCATCCAGCCAATTCCTTATCCACTGAGTAGTCCATCCATCAATGGACATCCATGTCTCTCCAATTTAGAAACCAGGACGTACTGCGGGATAGCGTTGAATGCTTTGCTCAGGTCAAGGTAGGTGACATTGATTGCTCCTCCCTTGTCCACTGATGTTGTTACTCCATTGTAAAAGGCCACTAGATTTGTCAGGCACAATTTGTCCTTGGTGAAACCATGTTAGTTGCCACCAATCACCTCCTCATTTTCCATGTGCCTTAGCAGAGCCTTCAGGAGGATCTGCTCCATGAT
>JAVSBS010009518.1:0-80786 GCA_033124195.1 Coracias cyanogaster
GCTGGTGACTTTGTGCCCAACAATGGCCTGCCACCCTTTTGCTCAACTTTGGCAGGTCCAGTTTTATCCCCTTCCCCATTCAGACCTAGTTTAAAGCCCTCTCAAAGAGCCCAGCCAGCTCATATGCAAGGATTCTTTTCCCCCTCATATGTTTCTACAGAATGATGATGGATTTTGTTTCCACATTGCATATTCCATTATTTTCCAAGGTCCCTAGAAATTTAAGGACATAGGAAAACAAGGAAACAAAGTATTTACCTTGGTTAATTCTATCTTGTGACTTCATCCCACACAAAGTAATTACTTGTCCAGTGCTTTCATAACTGTATTTCAAGTTAATGAGGAATTATTACAGTAAACACTAAGAATCTTTTCTTCTCAGAGCTTTTGAATGTAATGTTTGTCTTTGTGCTCTTTCCAGTGTGCCATGTAAATGGAACAGAGAACTAGAGAATTCTCTCATCCCATGGAATGGAGCAGGGCTGGATTTGGGTTATGAAACTCTTTCAGAAAAAACAGATTAATGGCTACAAGTGTTCACCACAGAAAGTCAAATAAGTGTTCCCAATATCCACTAGACATTTTAGCATGCTGATGATTTAAACATGTTTTTCCGGTGTAATTAACAAAGCATTTTTTGGAAGACCTCATCACACTATAACTGTCTCAGTAATTTGCCATGCACCCTGTAATACCCATTTTTAATTCCAGGAGTAATTAGATATCTCCTGGGACTTGCTCTGAATGTATTTTCTTGTTTGTCCTGATAAACTGATTTTGCATCTCTTTTGTTGGGGAAAGTGCATTAGAAAGATCATTAATTTTTTTGCCATTTAGAATTCTACAGTAATATGATGGCTAAGATGTAAATTGGTCCCTCTACTCATCTCTTCCCTCTTCTCTCTTATCTTAGATAAATATGACTTATGCTACTACTAGTTAATAGTAAAGCTGAATTAAATTTAAGGTGCCCTCTGTTAGCAAGGATCTAGTATCAGCTTCCCTGAGGCAAGTAAGAAGCACTGTGTCAACCAGACTGGCCATGCTATGAAATGGTCCAGACTTTTATTTAGGCCTGGAACCAGCCCAAACCACAACATTTCAAATATTTACTTCCTCCCTATGCCACTATTTCTCTCTCTCTGAAGAAGGGATTTTCTCTATGAATTTAATCTGGGTGGACTCACCTGTCAAGTGTTACTTAATATTTCTGACAGAAATGGCTGTGTGCTCCAGATTGTCCGAAGGCTTGAGGAGATCACTCAAAGGAGAGGGTCCAAGCAAAGGAGTTAGTGCCATAGTGACAGGCACAGAAGAAGCAGCATGGTGGGCAGTTCATGTAAATGTGTAAGATTGAATGCTTTTGTCTTTTGCAAAGGGATAGAGAAGTGTGAAAAATTGGGGAGGTTATGGTTCAAGACACCTGAAGTGAGGAGTCAGGTCGTAGGTGTCTGTGTGCGCTTCTGAATTTCCATTACAGTCAACATAGATCCAGGCTGTGATTCAGGTCCTTAAATGTAAATGTCTAGAGTTATTTGAGATGCTCTAGGACAGCCCACAGGCCCCCTACATTTTCTCTACCATACCTGTGAAGCTCACATGGGTGTTTCAGCTACTCTAGAGTATCTCAAAAGGCCCCAGGCACGTCCTCATATCACCTAAACTGAGCTGCATATGCCTGCAGGCACTCACACATGGACACTGAAATGGAAGGCTCAGTCCTGAACTGGGCCTGCCTGGCATGCATTGTACTGCCCAGGGTACAGATGGAAACCATGGCACTGAGTTGTTAAGTAACTGTCTCAATTCATATAAAGGATTGACACAAAATCTTGGGCAGAACCTGGAACTGATGCAAAGCTTTCCCAATCCCCACTATTGTCCTAATCAGTGAGTGGACAAGGATAGCTACAAGGTGGTTAGAAACTCATTGCATTGCCTGTCAGGTTCCAGAATGCTGTGCAAAAAGTGAAGGATCAGAAAGGCATGACTTGCTGGTCCTGATCCTGCAGGTACCTTTTATGGCATGCAAGCATCACATCCTAGCACCGTACGGACACAAACTGGCCCCTATTTACCACGACAGCACAATGCTAAATGAGACTAATATAAGGTCCAATACAGGGACCAACACTTGCACAAGAGCAAATCCTAACCCACAACGTATGCATGTAGCACGGAGAGGCTTTAAGGTGGCCATGGCATGGTGCATCGTCAGCAAGACTGGTGCTGAGCTTCCTTCAAAGCCCATGGTGGTGCAGGTCTTTCAACCTGACCCCTTGTTGTGGCAACTTGTTCAGAAGGACTGGCACAGAGCTATTGTCTTCTTGTTCTTTCAGCCCACAAAGAGACCTCAAAGCACATCTTAAGCCCCATCCTAGCTGGATGTAAACTGTCAATCCATTGCAACAATCACAACAATTTGCTGCTAATCTTACTAGCCTGCAAATGCCCTTTTCTCTATTTTATTATTTCCTGTACTTAGTGCACGGTAGAGTTCCTTCCTTTTCCCGTGAGGCCATGATCTATTTCTCATTGTTTCCCACTTGATCCATTAGTCATTTGAGAATTCAATTAGTTGAAATTATTTTTATATTTATGCTGCAATTTTGTAATTAGCATTGCAAGTGACATTCTGTAAACAATGTGTTCACCAAACTAATGAAAATATCACTGCTGATATCCAGTGAACTTTGCCAATAGTTAGTTGTGACTACTGTAGGTTTTGTGTTGTACTGTCACTGCAGCCCAAGCTGGCTGAAGCAAGTTTTTCATGCTATAATGTGTAAGGAGACCAATCTAACACCCACGGAAGTCAGTGGAAGTCTCTCTGTTCCTTTAGGCTAGCAACGGTTCCATCCCAATAAAAAGTACAATTACAACTAAATTTAACACTACAGAGTGATAGCAGTGAATAACCTTGCAAATGGAGGAGCAGTCTCATTTAACTCAGAAGCGACAAAAGATGTCCCAGCTTCCTCACCTACAAACCAGTTAGGGAACCACCTTCATGATAACAAAGCTGTTGAGAAGGAAGGCACTTAGCATTTCAGTTGTTTACTTTCCCAGTCTCCAGAGTGCAAACATGAAGCTATTTTTCTTAATTAGCAGCCCTCTAAAAAGCCATCCAAGTGCCCCTTAGAAAGGGAAATCAAAACAAGTCACAGGTGTTTAACGCAGCTTCGTGGTAGACAGCTGGCAGATAGGTAGATGATACCTATAAAGTTTTATATCTTTCCATAGTCAATACAGATGATTTTAAAAATTAAAATAAGAAAGTATAAGATTCCTTAAACATTTCTTACATTATGCACATTTTTGTAGGACAACAGGCTCTTTTTATTGAAATGTTTTGGAAATTTACTTTTTTAAAAATAAAATTCTTTTTCCACTCTCAAAAGATCTGTCAAACTGCAAGACTAATAGATAGACTGGATGTAGTGCATTTTCCTACAATCCCTGGTGTAACTCTTCACAGTGAAAAGAAATAGCTTTTCATTGCTCTGCGATGGTAAGGGGAGATAACACAGGGGAAAATGTTCTATATACCCCATAAAATTTAGAAGTGCACTTTGTTATGTACAAATTCTCTAGGTTTTACCTGAACTTTTTAGGTGTTGAAAATATCTCTAAAACAAAGACCTGTGATTCATATATCCAAGTCTCCCTTGGACCATTCATGAGATACGGCTTTTCTCATGTTGGATTCTTACCTCTGAATTCAGTTTCCCAGGAACTAGAGGCATATCTGTTTATTTTGGACTTCACTCTCAGTGACAGACTGCTTTTTTTACCCTGTGTTCTTTTCATTCATGTTTTGAAAACATTCTTCCCTAATGGAAAATATGTAACATCTTTCACAGAAGTTTTTTTTCAGCTGCTCATCAGAAATAGGTAGGTTGACAGTATCAGAGCTTAAATTTCTGCAAAGGAAATTTTAGGTACCCTAAAGCCTTTGACAAGGAGCTGTGCATTGTGCTGGTGCACTCCCATTAGATAGGGAGGCATACAGGAAAAAATAGCCGTTCTATATCACTGGAGATGATAATCAAAAGATTTCCATCTGACAATCAAGTCTCTGAGTGTTTATTGTGACTCAGGCCCACGTATTAATTGAAAATTGCAATTAACCTCTGTTCCTGCTCTCTGACCTAAATCCTACGTATTTTGTCTCTTTGTATTTTGATATTTGAGGCATGAGGAGCTCTGGTGTTGGCACGATCTGCAGCCAAGCACTCCATCGTGGTGCACAAGGGGGTTTCCCAAACTGAGGGAACCTCAGGGGAAGTGGAGAGAGCAGCCAGGAGCCCACAGCTCACTAAACAGCAGCAGATCAGACCCAGGCAGGGCCATGAGCAATGGTGGCCAAGCCTCTCCACACCTATAAGGGAAGCCCTCAGGGAGTGTCAATGACCAGGGTGGGCAAATAGGGTGTGGCGTGTCAGCAAGCGCATAGTGCAGCAGCAGTTGGCATAGAAGTGCATGCAGGAAGGGTGTTGAAACTCTGCTAGCGTGACCAGGGAACAATGGTATCCACCCAGCAGAAAGCCATGTCCTCTCTGAGCTCTGCACCCACCATGACTAACTCAGCAGCCCAGACAGAGCTCCAATGGGAACACACTACCACACAAGCATCGCACTTCAGGCTAAGCCCTGCTTTTACACCAGTATTGGATGGCAGCAGTGAGCACGCCCATGTGAGCTGCACCCAGGTAAAGGAACTCCTGCACTTAGTAACAGAGCTCCAGGAAGAGGTAAGTAGGCTGAGGAATATCAGGGGGAGTGAGAGATAGATAACTAGAATTGCACCCTACCTTTCCTGGACAGGCCTAACAGACAGACAGGGTGAATGATAGGGAGGATTCCCTATCCTGTCTCCAATTGGCTGAACACAGTGACTGTTGTGCTGATTCAGCCATCATCATTTTTTGCTGCCACTGGTTGCCTGATCACACAGGCCAACACTGAACTCAGCAACACCCCCTCAGAAGTCTTCTTCCAGAGAGCCCTGCTCCTCCACTACCCTCTGTGGTGCCATTGTCACCTGCTGGAGACAGTGGAGAGAGATGGCTCCCTCAGTGGCCTTTCACATGGAAGGGCATCATTGAGAGAGCTCAGCAAAATGCAACCAGCCCCAACAGAAGCCACATCAAACAAGAAGCTCCTCTGACTCATTGGTTCCTGATTGATATAATCCTGGCCTCACCCACCATCCCAACCATGGCCACCTGGGTGAGGGCAGAGCCACAGAGACACAGCTGGGGCAGGTTCTGCCTCTGGAAGATGAAGCCAGTGGGGGAAACAAAACATACTACTAGATTGTGACTCATTCACAGGTCGACTCCAACTTGAGGCCCTCAACTCAGGCCCCAGCAATCCAAATATTCAACTACAAACCAAGGTGAAGTCTGGACCACCCTGGGGTCCTGCGGCATGAACCCTACCTGCATTAAGCAACGTGGCTCCAGAGCCTGAAATGGTTCCACACTTTATAAAGGGCCATCCACTTTATAACATGTACATTTTCCTCTTCCTGCCAGCTGTCACCAGCAACTATATCTTCAGGCTCTTTGCCACTCCTTCACCATCCAAGAAATAAAATCACGAATTCACTTCAAATGCGTGCTTAAACAGATTGACATAAGGCAGAAACCACTCACAGCTTGGTTTTCAACCTCAGATTTCTAATCTAGCTGCTAACAGTTTGAAACAAGCATGGTTTTGTTCTTCTTGTTTAAAGGAAGCAAAATGTATTCAGTTAATATGTATATTACATATGGTGTATTTGTTTATTACATAAGCACACATTAGCTACCACCCGATGATTATCCCATAATGAACACCAAAGACAGGGTTACAAAATCTCCTCCTTCCTTCATATGTAATTGCACAATGCCTTCCTTGCTCTAACTTGGCCAAACTTTTTTAGTGGTAAAACAGTCTGCAGGATGAATAAAACTCTGCGAAAGAAACCCCCTCTATTGCTGAAGGTCCTATAACAGAAGATCATCAGTAAGAGACTGATCCTACACAGAAGCTGAGTTTTGGTGAAGATAGACTTTCCCAGCCAGGCAGCTGGTCTAAGCACTCAGGTCATCCACCTCTCACTCAGACACGCAGAGCAGAGCAAAACAACCACCTCTATGAGTACAGAATCATTTAAATAGAGTAAATTCCCATGTATTTTACTTACATTGTAATCCTTTTGGCACTGCAGAGCATAATTTCAGAACAATACATAACAAAACCAGATTCTAAGGGGTCGGGCATGACATAGGAAATTGAATGGAATAATTCAGAAAATAAACTGAAGATATGTGGAAAAAACCTTTGAAAGAGTTTATTCTAAATTGTCCTTATAATTTTTAATTATTTTTTAAAAACATACACAAAATCTTAGAACTTTGTATTGGCAGTTAAAATAAATCCACTGGAAACAGGTGGTTGAAAATAATTATTATATTTGTCATATTCATGACTCAAAACCTAAAAGTGCAGAAAACTTGAAAGAAACTGGTAATAAAATGAAGCTGATATTCAGTGCTGACACTGAAAATGCAAAAAGGGGAAGAATAGAAATGAAAACTAAATTGGATTTTAAGAATCCTTTATTCTTAAAGCTTTCTATTCATATCAACTATGTCAATAAACACGCTTGTTTGCTTATTAGGAAAGATTCTTGAGTAAATCCACCCAATTCCCCCATGACATATTTCATTAGCATCCTGGTCTAAGCAACTGCCTTCTCTTCCTTGCTAGGTTTTTTCCAAAAGTCTAAAGGCAGGTTTCCCATCTCCAGATATTTACACAGAGGTCTCATGTCTCTCGTGCTGGGAATAACCTTCAGGCTTGCAAGATTCAGCCTGCTGCTGTGATTCTTGCTGAAAGAACTGTTTGAGAGGAATGCCTTTTTTCATGTCCTCTCTGATAAAACAGTTAAGGTATATAAAAAAGAAAAAAAAAATTTCTCATATATAATAGTCCCCATCTCCATTTTCCACCTCCTCTTCCCATCTACCCCTCCCCGGCTCAGTGCCTCAGTGAATTCAGTGCTCTGAATCTCTCTCTCCTATTTGCCAGTACAACAGAAGTAGTCACTCCATTGCCTTCTGTCACATTGCAGTGCAGTAGCACATCTCATTAGGACCACTGCCTCTGTCCACTAGTTCCGTATATATTCATGAGCGTATGTGTACATGTGTATATACTACATACATAGAGATGTATGTAAGGGTATGGATACAAAGAAATATAAAGCAGAATTGAGAAGGAACATTTCAGGGAGTCTAAAGAATTAAGTGTGCTACAAATAAATGGTGTGTGTGAATATATATATACACACATATATATTATAAACTATAGATTTAGATTTATAAAATGTTGCAGGTGTGAAAAGTGAGACACACTCTTAATAGGTGATTAAATCTTTCCTAATGTTACAGATTGTGTGTGCCTGTGTATATCTATGTGTATGTATGGGACAGTATTATTTGTTACTTGTTCCAGCGTTTAGATTCCCTGAGCTCTGACTTACATCTGTCTTGCTGTCTCCTGAGTTGCCTTAGGTTCTTCATTTCTAAGTTAACTTTAATCACAAAGGAATAGCTTTTGAGCTCCTTTTCTCACTTCTTAAATGTTGCAGCAATCAACTGAAAGAGCAAAACACTAACCATACTGAAATTAATAGAAAGTTTTCCAGGGTTTTTGTGACCAAGATTTCATGTCTGATACTTCTCGTCTTTTAACAAATCCAGCTTGCTGACAGAGTTTCAACTATAGTTCTGAAAAAACGGTTGTGTTTTTTCTTATTGTACAGATCAAGGGGTCATTGACTTTAATCTGATTAAATTTTCCATTTCCCTTTATTAACTTAATACAATCAAGTAGATTAGGATGTGTTTTCAGAGATTTGAAACAAAGATACATGCCAGAGATATCTGATCTGAATAAATACGATATGACTAGTTTCTAGCGACATTTGTTTGAAGGAAAATATTCTATCTCGCAGACTTATCATTGTCCAATATGCATTAAAATCTTTACAATATTGTGAAAATCATTTTATCTTTCTGGGACTTGATTTCCACCCCTCCTTTACTCCACGTAAAGCAGTTTCAGTAATAATTTTCTGACTATGCTGTGATTAAATCTTAATTAATGCTTTTAAATTCTTTAAGGGAAGGCATTTCAGAAGCGGAAGCATTGTTTTTACCAGAGGAGCATTTTATTTACTTTGTATGGTACTTTTAATTTGTAGATTTTGAAGTATTTTATTAAATGAGGGAAAATGTCATTAGTCTCATACTATACGTGTCTGTGAGATAGAAAGTGATTAACACTTAAATTAACACAAATTAAATTCCACTCGACTAAACTCAGGTTAAACTGACAGAAGTGTCAGGAAGTCCTCCCTTCACTTTGTTCTATGCCCCATATATGAGATGTGTCAGGATACTAACAGGCTCTAATTGCCCTGGCAAAACTGCTGTCCTTCATCAGGCCAAGATGCTGATCAGTAAGATCAATATTTCCTAACATTATTATTAGTGCTTTTTATTTCACTCCCTTTATGAGAACTTATAATATATATACATATATTCTAGCCGAAATTCCATTTAATTTGGCTGGGAGGGAGATTTTGTGGTATTTTAATCTTTGTTTTTCATGCCATCTCAAAAAACGAGCTTGTGTGCCAAGTATTAGCATGTCTGGCTATTAGCCCAAAAGCCTGATTAGTGTGCCCAGACCACCTACCTAATGCAGGAAATTAGTTAGGCACCTAAGGATGGAGACACATGGCACAAGCAGTGGAAGAGGCTGCCCAGAACAGTGTTGGGATATGTCTTCCTCCATCCCTTACCAAGGCACATCCAGTGCTCTGAAAGCATGAGTCCTTCTTGGGATTCAGAACTGAGAGAGAACATCTCTCTTGAGATCAGGGAGCTAGTCCCTTTCCTTTGTGAACAAATTAGGGAATTATGCCTTTTGAAACACAGACAGAGGAGGATTCACCAAAAATACAGGCAGTTTTTGCGATGTTTCCAACAAAGGAGATTCAAACCACATCTGCCACCACCTGTTTACCAGGTTGTAAACTGCACAGGGAAGGAAGCTGGCTCCATATTCTACTGCTGCAGATGTGCCCCTGGGCATAAATCATTAGGGAGTCAATAGGCAAAAGGCAAAAAGAGGTCAAGGGAAAATAGTAGTGTCTTGATTAGAAGCTAGGACACCAGTGAGGAGGAAAGGATTCTTTGCATCTAATCCTAAAGCTCTTCAGACATTTTAAAATCGACAGCCATCATTGCCTAGGAGCTAGGAAATCTTTCAAGAAAGTAAAATATTTAGGTCAGAATCACTTCAGGCTGAAGGAGGATTTGTATCTAATTGTCATAGCTTCAACTGCTGCATAAAGGGACTTCATCTTGGGCTTGTTTCTTTTAAAACCAGACAAACAAAAGGCAGCTGCTACCACTGCAGTTAAGATGGAGTCTGCTCCTGTAGGCACATCTATATCCTTAGGGCTGAGAGAATAGCTAGTTTATCGATTTTGAAGGGCCCTCGCCTGTGAAGAACGAGCCCCTTCTGGGGATGTGCTGGCACCAGGCTGTTAAGCGCACAGGAGCCTGAAAGGCAGAGGGCCAGGGACAGTTTAAGCATGACCAGCATTAAGTGACAAATGAACAGAGGTTTTCAGGATTGCAGTTTTGGAGCCAGATACCAGTATTTCCCCTGATCCCTACTAGTAGTGCTTGTTTCTAGTTTGGGGCTCCTTAGGACTTGGGGTAGCCTCATAAACCATTCTTGCCATCAAATTAGTACTACCCACATTTGCTAAACGGTGTTAAGTGCAGGGATTCACAGACTGTTTGCAAAGGCAACTGCCTGCCATCATTTTTCTTTACACCAATGTCCTTAAAGCAGAGGAATTAAAGAGTGGTGCTGACCTCATATTTCACTCCTTTTTTTTACCCTTTTCCAATTTATTTCCCTTCCTCTCTCTCTTTCTTCTTTATTAACTCCTAGCTATCTCTGCTGACTTGCTTTAGAAAGTTATTTTCTGAGTAAGATGGCTATATAAAGTCTTCCTCATGTATTAGGGACAAATGAAAACCCTTTCCTTCCCCTCTTTAAATACCTGTTTTTAGTATATACAAAGTGTTGTACCAGAGAAAGAGTATGGGCTGCAAACCTTAAGACTGCTTGGCAGATTGCATTTCCAAGACACAGTAAATAATTTTACATTAAATTGTTACTGTAGTGGTAAGAAATTTATTAATTCATTATGGAATTTTGCTCTATTAAGAGTAGACTAATTTATGACAGTAAAATCCAGTAACTGAACATCAGAATGAACTGCTTTAACTTAACACTGCAAAAACATCTCTTTTTAACAAGCATAAAAGGAAGACAATAAGCTAAGAAATAGCAAGCAGCTTGAGTGTTTTTAAATGAAGTATGATCTCTGCACTAACTACTGATCTGCTTTGTACAATGTACTGTCAACAGCCTGTGCAGAATATTCTTCATTCCCATCCATATTCTAACCTTGAGACTTGCTCTCAGAGGCATCGGTCCGAATGTTAACTTGGACATTAAGTGGTAACAAGAAAACATCACCTCAGAACATGTAGGTGTTTGTAACTACTGGAGGATTTTTTCACACTGTTGTTCCTTCAACCCATTCCTCTTATGTATTTCTTGACTGAAGGATTTTTTTTTCTTTTCTACAGAAAAAGTCTTTTCAGTGACTTTTTGTTAAGCTTTGTATTTCTCAGCTTGTTATACTAGTAGTTCCAGCTCTCTGCTCTTCCTTTTGTTACGCACACAAAGAGACACTCTAAGAAATTAACCACTGGTTTCTCTCAAACGCAATTTTGTTTTCTCAGAGAATTGTGCAGTTTGAGAGGTCTAGGGATTGTTATTTTTTCTGGTTTTACATTATATATTATCTAAAGCATATACTCTGCTTAAAATATGTGTTCAGTCTTTGTATTTAATGTTTAGGGGATTATGTTTTGGTTTCTGTTTGTGTGTTTGCATATGGTTAAACTTATTAGGAATTATTCTGCATTGACTTGTTAGGATCTTGCTCTTTCTCTCTGTGCATGAGTAAGAAGCCACCTGGATTGGACTCTAAAAAGTCTTCTTGTTTCATTTTCAGTGTCCAGACTTGGCAAATCTTTAGAGTGAGTTACTAATTTGTTTGCTCCTGCAAGACAAAGCACTTCATTTAAGAGTCGTGTTCTGTAACCAGCTTCTGTCTTACACCTACCAGCCTCTTTCTTTAAAATGTTTAGCACTACCAACACAAGTCACCTTGAAAATATAGCTGTTGGTGCCAATGGAAAAATTATTTGTGCTATTCTTCCATTTTTCCAGTTGTCCATGAGTTTAGTGCTGATGTACTTACACTCAGAAGTGCTCTACATTACATCACTTAGTTGAATTGCACTTTTCCCAGATGAAAAGAAAGCAAACATCATTTCTGGCACTCAGCATATTATGACATGTAGGATTTGTGTTGTCTATATACAGACTTTTACTTGAAGCTTTGAGTCACTTATGCTCTTTTATGAAAATTAAAAGCGTTGAGAAGCTCTGCTCAAGTCATTCAGGCAACAAGCAGCAGAACCTAGACAAAGACTCTTGGCTACCATGAGTCCTGTTGACCAGCATATCCTTACTTCTTTGTTCAGAATAGTCAAGAAATCCAATTCAGTTGACTGGATTTCTAAAACAAATGTCCATTCTTCTACCCAGGGAGAGGAAGAAAAATATTTTTTTTAAAAAAAGAGTTATTTGCAAAGAATATGGACATATTAAAAAAAAATTGGCCTATAAATCATCGCCTCTCTTCTCCACATTCCGGCTATATTAGTAAATGCCATTCTCCCTTTCAGACATAGAGCAATGTGCAACTGATCTGAGCATTTCAGTTGCTGTCTTTTCTCTCTAGGGCAGTAGTTGTCTCTCTGGCAACTAGTATCCATGGCATTTAAGACTTTGCAAATTAGAGCAAGAGCATTGACCTGCATCCTAAAAACCCTGTTACATCAGTACAGATCCCAAACCCAGAGGTATAATGAGTTTCTTAAGGAAAAGGTGCTAGGCAGGCAGAAAAGTAAAATGTTAAGTAGAGATCAGATTATAAGGATTTTATGGTATTTTTTACAGGCCTCTCAGGCTTTCTTTCTAGGCTACACAGCTGTCTCAGGAGTTATGCTGCCACTGGCAGAATCCTCCAAATCCAAATCTATGCAGTTGTATCTGAAAAAAAAAAGCAGCATTAAATCCCAATTAAAATTTTTGAGCTTGCCTATGCAGCAAGATTCAACAGTGTAACTACTGCACACAACCTCTATCATATCTACACAAACAGCTGGTGCTTAGAGCTCCAAAAGTCTTGCTTTGACACAGAGGTAATGTCCCCTACAGTACATGTTCACTATTATAAACAGACATCCTCTGCTCTTTCCTGCATCTGCTATGACTGCTTTGCATGGGGAGGTGTTTTTCCATTGTACTAGGGGACTATATAGAAGGAAATCAACGGAGCAACTGTGATTCTGGGATGTGGACCGCACACATGCACAGGAAAGGCTGTAATTCTTCTTCTGCCACTTCATGCTCCATCTCCGTTTGGCCTAGCTCACATCATTTTTACAGCTACTGTGAGTTAACTATGGCTTTCTGGTGGGCTGATGGCCATCACAAATACATAGCTTGTGCAGGTATGTTATTCATATTTCAGCTGGTCGGCTGCAGTTTTACAAGCCAGCCACAAAGCTACTGAAGAGCTCTTTCTGCAGTTCTGGCAGAATCAAAGAGAACAGCAGTTTTCTGTCCCCAAACCACATAGAAAGAAGGGAGAAAGAGACCACTTGCTTCTGGAGCAGCTTTCTTTGATCGGTTTCATTTGATTCAGAGCCTATTCAGGGCCTTTGAAAGAAGTGTGGACTGGCTTGTGCTGCATAGCTAGGGTGAGCTTTATCTTCAGGAAGATAAAAAGCACTTTCCTGGCAAGATAGATAAAGTTTGCTACTAATCTACCATGGTGAAGAGCTCCCTTTTCTGTAGCTAGAACAGTATGGAAAACCACCACCCCTTTCACAGAATGCTATCGGTCATAAACGAGCTGTGATGTGGACAAGCCAACGTGGAAGTTAAGGTAAAAAAAGGTCCTGTCTCTGCATATTATCTAGGCTGGTAATGCTGCTGAGGTTTCTGATAGTTTTGTATGCATGTATTTTCCAGTTGTGCCAGGGAGAGACTGGAGGGTACTCATGTTCCCTCTGGGAACACAGCTGCAGTGTGAAGCGTCCTAACACCAATGCCAGATTGTCTGAAAACGTTCCTTGCTGATAAGATGTTTTTTGTTTTATTATATGTGGCATGGGGCAGGGGGTGGAGATAGGGTCATTCTTGTATGGGCAGCAGCACTGTAGCCGTTCCCCACTGCTATTCTGAGAGACTCTGTGTCCCTGGCTAATTCCTTTTGCTGTACTGTCAGATCACAGAAAGGAACCACTGAGCTGTTGTCTAAGCAGCTGGAGAGTGGCAGTGTGTGATTGCCATGAGGAAGGAGAGGACAGATGACAACCACAGGGGAAGGCTGGGGGCTGCAGTGTGCGGTGTGTTGCACAGCAGTTGGGAGAAGGAGCTGAGAATAGGGTTTTCCTTAGCAAGGCCTGAGGATACAAGATTCAGACATTCTCAAAAAAGCAGTAGTACCCCAGCTAGCAATTGCCGGGAAGCTTTACGTTTAGCTTTTGAAAATAGGGATTTTTTTTCTTGTTGTCTACACAATTTTTCAGTTTCCTTTGCGTTTTCACTGTCAATAGTTTGATTATTTCCTGCTTTGCAAGACAGGTTTCAAGATGGGGGATTTTTTCACTCATTTATTCAGCAATTTTTTGCAGTTTTAGACTGCTGGATTGTGTTTTTATTAGGTGCATTTACAGGAATCTGTGTTTAATATTATCACTGATCACAAGGCTGGAAGGAATCAAGTGGGGTCATCTAATCCAGCCCTAGGACCTGGGGGCAGAATTTGATCTCTCATTGCCTGGTGGTGCTTGTCTAACCTGTTCTTAACAGTCTCCAGTGATAGGTTCAGCACCATCTCTAAGCAATCTATCGACCTGTCCTTGGGGTGCTCTTAGACAAATTTTCTAAAACTGTTCAAAATTAATATTACAACTGTTGAATAAAACTATTTTATACTGTTCCCAAAGTGCAAATACACAAAACTGGAATCTTAGGAATTGAACAAATAACCCGAAAACAAAGGAGGTGGAGAGGGGAAGAAAAAGAATGCTGCAAACAATAGAATAAAAATATGCCATCTGAGATTAGCAGCTCATTCAGCTTTCAGCCTTTAACTGTATGCAGCTCTGTTGAGCCTTTTCATACTGGGCTGCTTTCAGAAATCTGTGGGACAGGCATGGAAAGGCGTGGAAGCAAATCCATGTTTGGGTAGTGGGGGGTGGGGGGAAATCCACCATTCCAGTTGCTACAGAGGAGGCATAGCTGGGAGCAGTGAGAGTTAATTCCAATAAAAAGAAGTATTCTTCAGTCTCAGAGAGCTGAAGCAAAAACAGTTTGGGGCACTTCCACTCAGCAGTGACTTGTAGATAAGAAGTCACACTCAGGCTATCCTGAGGTGATCAGTTTTCTTTTAAAACTGCAGGTGAAAAAGATCCAGCTAATTGGAAGAGTGATCCAAGAAAACACAGCTCTTGGAATAAATGCAGATATGCCATGGCAGAGGCTGGTGAAACATGCCAGAAGACAGCAAGTGCAATTTCAAATGAACTTTCTAACAATAACAATTGTTCACTTGTGATTCCTATCAGTTCCGATTGCATCCAACTGTCCTCCTAATGGTCCCAGAGTATCTACCTAGCTAGCTGTCTGCTTCTATACAGGCCAACATTTGACACCTCTGTTGGCCTCCATATCCTTCTGCTCCTCCATCTTGGCAAGTCCTCTGTGCGAGAAACTCACAGTCTTATCTCAGGAGTGATCCTCAGAGACTATGTTAAGGTTGTTAAATATTCCTTCTTGAGTTATCCTGAGACCAAGTGATGATAAAAATAAGAACACTTAAAAATTCTAACATGAGAAAAATAACAAGTGATTTTTTTGATTCATTATTCCATGACTTCAAAAATCTTTGCTCCACCTGAATTTTAAAATACTGTCCTTTTCCTTTGGAAAATCTCAGTACTAGACTAGCAATGAAAGTTATACCTCTATGAGTAGTGACATATTGGGACTACTGGCAAAATCTTGAAGGTATACTGGAGAAACTGGTGTAAAAATATACCAGGGAAACAGGCATAGATATTATTGACCAACAAGGTTACATTTTCTCCCTCCTGAAGCGTTGCATAACCAGAAAACAAACATATCTATCCCTTTTGGAATGATTGAGAAGTCACTGTTGTAATGAAGCCATGACAAAATAGTTTTCATAAAATTCCATTGTATTTCTTGGTGAACATGATGCATTCACAAAATATTTTTGCAAGCCTTGTGTGGTGTACTTGGGGTTAACACTGCTGGTACCCTGTTACTATCTCCCTGTTTGTGTTGCTACTAAAGGGAATTGCTTGCTGATAGAGTGCCAAGTTTTGCACTTAAAAGGGAACCTTACTAATTTTTTTACAGAGAAAAATACTAATTAAATACTATACTTTCAACCTGAAAAAAAAGCGCCTAGAAAATACTCACTATCCCACAACACTCTGAAATGTACTTTATAACAAAACTATCAAAAGTAGTGGATTCTTCTAGTTGACAAAAGTCTCAGTAAACACATTTCTTTGACAAAGTTTTCTTTTCAGAGTCTGGCATGCTAGAGATTGATGGGGGAGGGGATCCACAAAAAGGAAATTTGTGATTCTGTGGTAGAAGGAAAGCCATGAAAGAGGAAGGGTGAGCTAAGGTTACTTGGCTGGATGTCTTGTAGCAAACATTTCCTTGGCATCACCTATACAGCGAGAATTATAGTGGGAGATTGATGGTTATCTTGGGTACAAAAGAGAAGAAGGAAATAAATAAATGTGGAAAAGACTCCACATTTTAGAGAATACCATGGAAAAAAAAATTCCATGAACTCTAGTAGACAAACAAAAAACCACAACCTATACTTCCTAGCGGGATGGACAAGCCACTTCTCAATAAAATATTATTTGTCAACAGGTGCTTACCACATGCCTTCCCTGTACTGCTGCCTGACAGTGTACAGGACTCAGTCCCAAAAGCCATGAAGGCAGAGTTTGCTGGTTCATTCCATAGGTTCCTCAATCTGCTTTATGAAGCACAGAAGTTACTGCATCTAAGGTTAGCGCTTCATCCTGAAAAATTGCTGCTATTCCCAGTGCATATCTTAATAGTTATTACTGGACTTAACACAAAATGGAATAGAAAAATTGAACTCCATGACAAAATCCTGCCCAGCTCCTTGGTGTATAGGTAAGTGGTATTTTTAGGAGTTTACTCAGGTCTTCTGCTTGCTTGAAAATCTCTGATTCCAGGTTTTAACAGGTGTTGCTGTTATAACCCTTTTCCACCATCTTGTTAGCAGTAGCTTCAAAGTGAAACATGCCAGTAATGCCTGTACATCTTATGGATCTATGTGTCTGCAATGAACTGTTAGTTCTCTGAATCCAGAAGATGGAAAACTAAAAAGGACTATTCTGACTGCAGGCTAGTGTTTTGGTGAAAGGCAAAATTTAAGAACCATGATCACAGATCAGGAGAGGGCACACGAGTTCACAGGGCAGCAAAGTGATGCAAGGAAACAGATCTGAAACGGATAAAATAGGTAAACTCACCGCTTTAGTGGTGTGAGATGTTAGTATTGGTAGTCTAGAGGACAGCACAAACAGCAAGCGTTTATTATAGAATCACAGAATATTTTAGGCTGGAAGGGACCTCTAGAGGTCATCTGGTCTAACCTCCCTACATGAGTAGGGACATCTCTACCTAGGTCAGGTTGCTCAGAGCCCCAAATTTATCCCCACACTGACACTACAATTCAAAAGCTTCCTACACAAAGGCAACACCATGGACACCCTCGAATTTCAAGCAGAGAACAGAATACATATCTGATCATTTCCTGTGTAACAAGAATTTCCGTGTGTTAATGCAGGGGTTTTTATTAGTTAGCAGAAGAGCTTAGTGTAAAATAATCCCTGTCAGAGAGGCTTGTGTCAAAAGGCCTTTAACTGAAGGGCAACTAAGTTACAAGGCAAGGTCCTTTTCTGATTTCTCATCCATTGCAATCCCTAGAAAATGATCAGTCTCTGTGAATAGGCACCTTTCTCAACCTATTGTTCAAACTCAGCTCATGCTATGTGTTCAGTGAAAAGCTATACCTATTCTGTGTGCTCATTTCAATAGCACAGGAAGGAAGAACAGAATTACATGAAGATCAGCTCAGCCTCGTGTTTTTTCCTTGAGCTTCATCTCCTAGAGCTGCTCAACCTAAATCCCTTCTTCCTTGGAGACCCCATTCTGACTTTCACTATAGTACAGCAGGGAAGCAGCTTTCTGCTCTCCAGGGTCATAACTTCCCCTCTAGACACATTTTCCAACAAAAATAAACATAGGCTAAGAAAGCTAATGTGATGTTGCTGTAAAACCATATATTTCTTTCAGAAGGATTTAAACTGCTGAGGATAAGGGGAAAAGCCATGGACACAACAGTCCATCCCCTTTTACTCCCTTCAGCATCATTTTACTGAAAGTAGAGAGAACTGGCTAAACTATATCTGAAAGAAAAGAGCTGAGACAAAAGAGTCAGACTCAACATACCACTATATTTTATATAACTGTACTGGGTGCAGGTGCCCAGGTATTGGTAGCAGGGGCTACAGGGAAGCTTCTGTGTGGAGAGACCGGGGCTGCCCACTGCCGGACACAGCCAGTTGCAGCTGGCTCCAGTGAACCTACTGCCAGGCACAGCTGAGCCCAGCAGCCAAGATGGTGTTGCCTCTGGGAAAGTGCATTTAAGAAAAGGCAAGGCAGTGAGGAATGATGGAAAAAAAATGTGAGAAACAACCATGTGAGCACCAGGGTCAGAGAAGGAGGATGGGAGGAGGTGTTCCAGGCACTAGAGCAGAGATTCCCCTGCAGCTCATGGAGGAGCACAGTGGAATAGTACCCACACTGCAGCCCATGGAGGGCCCCACAGCAGAGCAGAGGAATGTGCCCTGAAGCAGGGCAGCCCATGGACAGCCCCTACAGGAGCAGAGATTTTTTTTCTGAAGGGACTGTATCCCATGGGAAGGACTCATTTTTGAGCAGGGGAAAAGTGTGAGGAGGAAGGAGCAGCCAAAGGAAATAATGGATCGATTGCAAACGTCCATGCCCCATCCCTCTGCTGCTCAGGGGCAGGGAGGAGGTAGAGGAGTTGAGAATGAAGGAAGAAGTTCAGCACGGGAAGAAGTTGGTGGGGGAAGGTATTATTTTAACGTTTTACTTTGTTTATCACTATCCAAACCTATTTTAATTGGCAATAAATTACATTAATATTTCCCAAGACCAATATGGTTTTTTCTGTGACAGTAATTGGTGAATGGTCTCCCTGTCCTTACCTCAACCCATAAGATTTTCATCTTATTTTGTCCCCCTGCCCTGCTGAGAAGGAGGAGTGTGAGAGCAGCTGGGTGTCTGACAGCCGGCCAAGGTTAACCCACCACAATAACTAAGACCAGAATTAAGACCATCTGCCTTCCCAAAACAGGGGAGACATTGTGGCAAATTGCTTTTCCTGAAGATAAAATGTAAAGCTAAGCATGACAGTCCTTCCTTTTTGCTTCCCTCAGCAATGAATGTGAAAACATTTTTTTTGCACCTGTAGTGCTATACTCACACATCTGTTTTACACTCAAAAGCAGTGAAGTTATGTTGCATTAGTGGACCTCTGAATCACATGGTAGTGTATCTTCATTCTGAATTTAACTACTTATTTTACAGATTAAAAGGCATGAGCTGTGAAACTGCCTTAAAAGGCCCGAAATCCTCTTTCTGCATTCCGTGACTTTGAAATGTATGTTTTTATTTATTCATATATACATAATATATTTTATGTATGTATTTAAGGGTGGAATTTTTATAAAAGTTTTTGTGGAGCTAGCTAGTAAACACAACAAAAAAAACCAAATAACTGAAAAAGATACAGAAAAAGAAAGCCAGACAAATTTTGTAGTCATTGAAATGCATGATAGCATTACCTTTATAGAGTAGGCCAGTAAATTCAGAACACTTTATTTTGGTAAATGATTTTGACTCCTTTTTCCTTGTATGTCATAGCACTCTTTGCATGCTTAACTTTTCATTTTTAGAATATCTCTGAGTGCCAGGGCTACATTTGGGAGCAAATGTTAGCAATAAGCAACCTCTAACTTTGCTAGGTTTTGCAAGAAGCATGTGGAAGAGAAGTTCTGGAAGGAAATTTATCACTTCTCTTAGGAAGAGACAACCAGAGGGAGGACAAAGGAGGCTATATGAACTCCTCAGCCTTTTTCCCCCATGGAAAAAATGGTACCTCACAAAGATGGAGCATATCTCTGCTTTTCCTGATGCTTAACACAGGGCTGTTGCATAAAAACATAATCAAATATTTAAGGACAACTTTTTACTCTTTTTTTCTTTATGTAGGAAGTATGTCAGGTTATATTTGGGAACAGCGGTCCTGAGAACCTCTATTGGTGCTTTCCTTCCCTGGCTACTTTAAGAATGCATCCCCATATTGCCATCAGGCATGAACTAGTTTTCTAATAGTCTTACTTACTACAGAATTATAAGTTCCAGTGCCTTCCTTTTTCATTTCTCTCATCCTATATCCTCCATACATATAAACACACAAATATGAATGAACCAAATCTGCAGTGTTTTATCTCTTACACAGTCACAAGGACAAAATCAAAGGGTAATTTTGTCTATCTATCTTGTGTGTCTCAAACTCTTGGCCTGGGTTCTAAGCAAAAAGACATCTCAGGATATGTACTGATTTCTATCAAACATGAGATGTATTAAAATCCTGCTTTTAATTTATGTTAATTAGCTTTTAATGTGAAGTGGAGAATTATTGTCACTGTGGTAAATAGCATGGAAGAGCCCATACCCTCTCCACCCAAAGGAAATTTCTGAGGTTACAGCTCAGTGATATTGAAGTTCTATCCATTTTGATGTCTGATGTCTTATTGCTTTAATAGGACATATGTATGTAATTTAATACTTCATGTTATTTTCTCTCTTTCTCTTCCTCTCTTTTTTCTTAGAACAAATTATGACATCGACATCTAAAGGAATTTTCCGGCCATTTTTTATTATCTTCATTATCCTTGGTTGTTTCATGGCATTTATACTAATTTATATCAAACCAACAAATAGCTGGATCTCTGGTCCTATAGAATCAGCCAGTTCAGTTTTGAAAATGAAGAGCTTCTTTTCTTCCAAAACTGATAATCTTAATGAAACTACTATTTTGATTTGGGTTTGGCCATTTGGCCAGACATTCGATCTAACATCCTGCCAAACAATGTTCAATATCCACGGGTGCCATCTGACTATTGACCGCTCACTATATAACAAATCCCATGCTGTTCTCATTCATCACAGGGACATTAGCTGGGATCTGACTAATTTACCTCAGCAAGCCAGGCCACCATTCCAGAAGTGGATTTGGATGAACTTGGAGTCTCCAACTCATACTCCACAAAAGAGTGGCATTGAACACCTCTTTAACCTGACCCTGACTTATCGGCGTGATTCAGATATTCAGGTGCCTTATGGCTTCATGATGGTTGGAACAAGTTCCTTTACATTTGAAGTGCCAAGTAAGGAAAACTTGGTATGTTGGGTTGTAAGTAACTGGAACCCTGAGCACGCTCGAGTGAAGTATTACAATGAGCTTAGCAAATACATTGAAATCCATACCTACGGACAAGCTTTTGGAGACTACGTCAATGATAAAAACTTGATTCCAACTATCTCCACTTGCAAATTCTACCTTTCCTTTGAAAATTCAATCCACAAAGATTACATTACCGAGAAACTTTACAATGCTCTTCTGGCTGGATCAGTACCGGTTGTACTGGGCCCCTCCAGAGAAAACTATGAGAATTACATTCCAGCAGATTCTTTCATACACGTGGAAGATTTTCTCTCCCCGAGAGAACTGGCAGAATATCTTCTGATGCTTGACAAAAATAACAAGATGTACCTTAGTTATTTCAACTGGAAGAAGGATTTCTCAGTGCATCTTCCTAGGTTCTGGGAATCACATGCATGTCTTGCATGTGATCATGTGAAAAGACACCAGGAATACAAGTCCATTGGAAATTTAGAAAAATGGTTTTGGGATTAATTTTGGTGTGTGTGTGCACACTTTGTTGAAGAACCCAGAAGAAACTTCAGTCCAAGTGGAGAGGAAAGGAAAAGAGAAGAAAAAGAAGGAAAAGAGAACGTTATGTCATGGTTTATCAGCTATCCTCTCTTGGCTATCCTATTTATATTTTGTAAGAGATTTTAAAAGATCAGCAGCAGCAGTCATCAATACTCAGTTTTAAATTATAATGTACATACTAATTATGTGCACTGAAGAATATTTGATTGTTTACTATAATTTTAAACAAGATTTTCCACATTTTCTATGAAATATGTCCCAGTGTTACATTAAAGTAGTCATTTTTAACACCCTTTTTTTATTTTTAACATTACATTTGCTATTTAACCTATATTTGGAAAATGAGGACACAACTTTTAAATGCCAGAGAGAACTTTAAGAACATAATTTGCTATTCCAGTCTGAAATGTGTAATATTTCAAAAGACTGTAAAGTTTTTTATGGTTAATCTTACATTTTAAGAACATAGTAAAGTTCACTACCTACCATTATTCCAGTGTGATCAATTCCACCCCTTTGTAAGGGTGATGAACCTAGAAATACATTTTTTAAAGGTATTACAATAGTAGACAGTTTTTGTTTCTAAAAATGTCTCCTAACAAATAGCTCCATTAAGTTACTTTAGGAATATGTCTGTTATTACCCTCCAAAGAATACAGAAGTCAGGTATAGAGAAGATGAACAGTTTTAGTGATCAAAGCCCAGATTCATACGATTTTTTAGTGTATTTAAATGCAGCGTGTCCTTAGGTTTCATTGTGTCTCAGGTATTGTTTACCTGAACCATGGCTGTAAGTGGTGGTATATTGATACAGAGACAAGCAGATTTTAACATAAGCATTTGGTTACATCAGCCTCATGTACTGGATTCAGCTCATAATAATGCATTTTTAGAAACAGCTTGTTGAGAAAATTTAGCAATTTCTCTCATATAATTTATTGAATAATTGTGAATTTGTCTCCAATTCTGTAAAAGATCTGTTGAACATAATTGTAGCTGGACAACTTGCTGTTATGACTCATGAATGTGGAAAAGAATTAACCAGTTTATTCTCTGAAAGATATATGCTGAAATTCAGTAAATGCGTTATCAGGCTGACATATTCAACATTCAACACATTAAGCTAATGAATTCCGGTTTTTGAAAATATTTTATGTGACAGGTACAAACAAATCCACTCTTAAGAGCAGCAGTTGCTATCACAATTTGAGTAAATAGGTTCTTAAGTATTAAATTTTGTCCTATAGTAAATATGAAAGTGTAATGATTGTCATGATTGTTTAAAATGTCTGCTTTTAACATGTGTCATTTGACTTTTTACTTTCAGCTAAGACTTAAATATCTGATTGATATATGTACTCACATATATAAGATTGGTTTAATGACATAAATGTATGGATACGTTTTGGTATCAAGTGAAAGCCAATCAGCTTGGTTTTTCAGGTCAAAACATTACACATCACATCTTCTACTGAAAAAAAAAAAGAAAAGTTTAAGTGGAAAAACTTAAGCTTATGTGATGTACAAGGCCCTGATCTAGCGAAGTAGTTGATCAAGTACTTAAGATTAAACTTGCAGACAACAATGCTGCTGAAGTAAGGGAATAGGGGATAAACAATGATAAACCTTTGGCAAAAGATAAGGTGATTTGTCAGATGTATTTTTTCACCCCAGGCTTGAAGAGAAACACAGAACGCTAAAAGAGTAATCTAAATGTCTAGAACAAGAAACTCCACTGAAAGGTTATAGAAACACTTGTGCTTCCCCTGCGGTGTCAAAAGCTGTATTCTGATCCGGATATTTATTTATGCTATTTATTGCTGTCATCAAAAGTTAGTTTGCAATATACTGTGAACCTCCTAAACTAACCAGCATTCCAGCATGAAACAAGATGAGCTTACTTTGCAAATTAATGCAATATAATGAAGCCCGGTCTTCTAAAAACAAAGTGCTGACACGGATGCTGTATGAGTAGTATTTCTATCATTTTGAAGGCAAGTGGCTATTGCCTATAGGTTGTCCTATAGGAGATCATACCTTTTGTTTTCAGGAGGGCTGTGAAATTCTCACTCACTGAATATGCCACTGCTTTGGCTGGATAGTCTGATTCCCTTGATGCTGGAATCTGGAAGTTCTTTGCACTGATCTCAGTGGAAGTACATTCGCGCCATGGTGAATGTGCACAGCCCCTTATGTCATTCCTAATTTCAGACAGTAGGAGTTGTGCTGTGTCTTACAAGGCCCTATGTCAAATCAAACTGGTTTCTTGCCATGAAGATTCAGCCAATAAAGTCTTAAATTACTAATAAGTAAGCAAAATACTAATATATATGACTTGTTACTACAAACATCAATCAGTGTATACACAGGAAAGTTTTGAAATATATGCTAAATTTTAAGCCTGTAAGTAAAGTCATTGCTTCTGTGAGCACTGGATCTAGTCAATATGGGTAATCTTGGGCTAAATTTTAAGAAATGTGACTCTTTTGATGGAACTGGAAAGAGAGTTGTCCTCTTCACATAAACTCTACCCGAGGTTTGTTCACTTTGCGTTCAGGGCACATTTCTAAAATTGTTTCAAATTTTAATAAAATGAAGAGAAATTTAATCCAGATTGAAATGACGAGGAATCATGACCAACTCCTAAACAAGAACCATGACCCTAATGCCTCACTGACATTCTTGAAGAGTGTGAACAGGAGCATAAGTCAGCCAGCCATTTTATAAAACTTTTAAGGTGTTCTCCAGGTATCAAGCCTTAAGCAGTTCTGAAAACAACAAGCTTTGCTGGCAGAAAATGAAGCATTTTCAGGCATGTCCAGCCTAGGTGGTAAATGATGTGAAGCAATGGATACAAAACATCTGGACTCCATGCATGCATAAAGGTAGTCTACCTAGACCTATACACCTCACCCACAGAAGAATGATTCCAGTCTATATATAATATTAAGCATTTTGATGTCTGTGCCCATTCAGTGAGCTACTCTACATGAACAGCTAGCATAAATAGACTCAAATAGCGAATCACTGTGATGGAGAATGGGCAAACCCAATTAATTATGGAAACATAGATTACATGGAATTAGTTAAAGTGGAGAAGAAGGTATTATTTATGCCTTGACAACTGGCAAAAGAAGAGAGTTATACAAGAAAAAATAAAGATAAGAAATCACACCATTTCTAACTATTTCTCAATAATTTAATTTCAGGCATTTAGTTTAGTTTATTTGCCAGCCCACAATAATCTTGCATGTGCACTTGTCACAGGTTAACTTGGCAGTCACTGAAGGCAGAGATTAATCATTATCCTATCTTTTACAATGGCTTCTTCTGGATGTTTTTAGGCTCTCTGTCATGCACTCAGCTATCAACACAACTGCCTTTCTCAGGGTGGAAAATAAGACGCAGACCACATTAAAAAAACTAACTGCCAATGCATTGCTACCCCACTGGATGTGAACAGACATCAAACAAAACTGGCAGCAGATCCGTCTAAAGCAGACTTCTCTTTTCATTTCACAGACACTCAATGACTACAGCAACTCTTGCTTAGTATGAGATCTCCATTTTTTAGACAATCCTGTTTGCCAGTTTCTTTGAATACCTCTTGCCATACAAGACGGCTGTACTCACAATGAACAAGCAGCCTGAGCAAGGCCCACAGAACCTGTGAGACACATCCAGCAACTTATTTGTCTTTAAAGAAACGGATCAAATTAAATGGAAGTTGGACTGAGAGAGCACAAATGGAGATTTGTAGAGTTCATGCAGCCTGGGCAAGATATGGGAAATTGGCACTACTGAGCACAGTAAACAGCTACTTACTGTTTCTAGCTACTCATGTTTGTTTCTCAAACTGTGCTTTACAAAAAAAAAAATCAACAAATATAACATGTAATTTTCTCTCATCTCTAATCAAGTAAGCTTCAGTTGCTGATTATTCAAGAATGGGACTCCTGTTGGCCTTGTATTACCTCTTTTATTAGACAAAAAATAACATTCAGGGAAAGAGTGAAGTCTATCGGTAAGATAGTCATATTTCTTATCTGACTTCAAGAATCCCTTATTGTCTTTTCTTTGTTGATTTTGAAGTAAATCTTCATGTCCTCATGCAACAATACTTTCTGGACTTGATTCAATAAAGACTTTAAGCACATGCATATGACCGTGAGACTCAAGCACGTGCTTAAATTTAAGACTGTCTTATATGCTTTAATGCGTTGGGGCTCCAAACAGTATGCTTTTATTGCGTTTAGGAATTATGCCAGAGAGCACAGCCAACAGAGGACAGTTTATGTGGCCTCTTTTGCATCATGTGCATGCTTTCCATGAGTAGACCACACTAAAAACTCGACTAATTCTGGCTTAGTGTCTATCCACTATACCTTGGCCCTACTCTTCTGCTTCAGCATATGTGCCACCATTGCCTCATGCCATCCACTTGGCATGGCACTCCAGCTTACAGTCTGTCTGTGCTGTGCTGGGTGAGTGACCTTGGATGCAGTATGAGGTGAGAAGAGGTGAGGTTTGCTGACATAGTATTTTGAGAACTGTCCTAAGAAGAAAGCAAAAAACCTTGTCATGTGTGCATCCTTTTAATCTGTCTCAGCCATACCTGATTTCTCTTTTGGAGGAAAAGATTTGGTTTGGTCTAAATGAGACTCTGTGAGTGATCAGCTGTATGTGCAGAGTGAGAACAAGAGGTGTGTCTGTGCAGGCTGACTAGGAGGCTTATGACCTAGTCAAACCTAACGGTGAATGTTAATCAAATGCTCAAGTGTTTCCCTGGTAAAAATTAGTACGTTATTGAGAAGATTGTCTAGGAAAAGTATTGGTTTAACTACCAGTGGATAGGCTTTTTTATTAATATTGGCTGACAGTTCTGGTTTGTTTCTTTGTTTTTAATATAGATAATTTTTAAATGTTAGAAATCAATCAATGTGATTCATACAAGATAGCTATTTCAGCTTCATCTTTTGCTCCTTATTCAGGCAAATCTTCCACTAGAGTCAGCAAGTGACCTGGGAGAGTAATAATAGAGAGCACTAGTAATAAAGGATTGAGCCAGGGGTGGAATGCCTGGAGTAAGAGAAAACCTTCTTATTCATAGATGTTTCCCTTGTAATATTTGAATGAGTCGTTCTAGTGCTAGCCAATTCTACCTTCAGAGAATCAGTGTAAAATTCATACTGGCTATATATGTTCATAAAAGGTACAGAAATGCCAAAAAATTGACTAAATAAACCATGCAGTAGTAATTTTCATTCATGGCACAAATGCCAAAGTGATACAGATGATAAAACCATAAACTCGTGAGAAATAATTAGGCCTAGAGACATCACCCTCCAGTTTTCATATTGGAAAAAGTCACTTCATTACTTTATTGAAAAGGTAATTAATTTCAAATCTTTTATGTCACCATATTCTCTACGCAATTAACTGAAACCAACAGTCTCTGTGCAGTGAATAGTTCAGAGGTTTGCTTATATGGCAGAGAGCCTTTCACCTCCAGGTTAATAGCCTGAATTATGAGTAAGTTGGTACAGACCTCTGTTGGCCACCTCTAGTAGATGTCTCAGTGATGTCAATCAGGTTTCTCATTCCTGCTTTCAGCCAAGGAGGCAAAAACTGACTTGAGACTCATCTGACATCTTCTATGCATTTTTCAGCATGCTCATGGGTGGCTTAGGACACCCTCACTCCTGCAGCCTGTACCGTGCCTGTTTATGATTAGAAGACTTTGCTGTTCCAAGTAATAAGAGTATTGGCATTTTTTTGAGGTATGGTGCCAGTCTGTACAAATGAAGTATTCATACATGGGGGAACGCTTCATTAACATTCCTAAGTAAATAATTAGTAGGAAAATGATTTAATCATTGCAAATTGGCAGCAAAAGCAATTGTTATTCTTTATATGAATTAGTCCAGTGGAAAACAGGCTTTGATCAAAGTTTATCCCCCTGGCTTGATAAAGCCTGTTTGGATCCAGATACAGGGACATGCACAATAGCAACATCTGAAAGACGTTTGATAAATGGACACACTTATATGAAGTTGAGATAAATTTCCTATAGGACCTTGAAGCTGTAACTAAAAACTTTAGCAATCACCAGATGAAAACTGTTCCTATTAACCCTTTTCTTTATAACATTATAAGAAAAGCCAGTCTGATCTATTCTGTTTGGCAAATAATTTAACCACAAAATATACATTTTCTTTTGATGTTTTGATTTGTAACACACATCTTATAAGAGATAAGATTAAAAAGTTTGGAAAGTTAACTCCCTTGGTGCATTTTAATGTTTTAAAGTTTTGATGGATATACTGAAGAGAAGAAAGTAAAAAGCTTTTCCATCTATAGAAAATCCTTACGTGCCAAACTATTTCCAGTGAATGAACAAACGAGTTAAATATACTGACTTTTTATTAGGATTTGCAAAATCTTCTATTAACGCACTGTAATTTTGCACTATTTTGTAAGAAAAAAAAAAGGAAAAAGAAAAAAGGAGCTGAAAAAGAAACAGAAAAACTCTAAAAATAGATGCTAAATGTATAGTTTGTAAAATACTATTTTTCTTATATAAGGTGTCATCACATTGTGAATCTGTGTTACTGTAAACTGTGAAAAATGTGACGTACTGTTGTGACACAGCCTACCAAGGGCCATTTCTAACACAGAGATTAGTCACCTGGACTTGTTTATATGAAACATATTCATAAATCTGAGATCACTTTTATACTTATTTTTTGTAGACTATTTTTCCACATTTACAACACAACTGTTATTTTATATCAAACATTAATTTTGCTTTAAAATATTATTTGAATAAGTGGGTGGGTGTCTTAAATGTGCCAGAAATTCAAAACTGTAACAAAGATAATTGCAAAACAACTCTTTGCCAAACTGTAATGCCACTGAAATTGAAGATGTTCTGTTGAACAATCAGGCACACTGTCAATAAACAATAGTTTCTATTCCATGGTAACGATGCTAATGTTATATTTGCTAGGATAAATGCCTGGGAGTTATAGGTGGCATTTCCCTTCTGTCTTTCTGTATTTTGGGAAAATAAAATTAGGTGCCATGGCTGAATGTCATAGATATTCAGCCACTCACATAATGTGCCATGGACTCAACCACTGAAATATATTGATGCGTATTAGAAGAAAAACCCTCAAGCTGTTTGTCCTGATTCCAACTCACCTTCTGTGGTGGGTCACATGACAAGGGATGGTTGACACACACAGGACTGATACAATCTCAGTAAAGATAGTACACTCTGTATGTGGAAACTTGGGACCCCATTTACTCTCTTAGTGCCAGATCAGGACTAAAGTCCCTTTCTTGTGTATTTGAGCTTCCACACATAGAATTGAGTGGGATCTGATATGAACCCTTGCTTTATGTTCTCAGCTAATGATATTCCTTGTACTGACAACTTAATCTTTTACGTGTTTTATATACTATATATATATAATGCCTAAATTAATGTGTAAGAAATAGTAACCACGGAAAATGGAATTTTAATAAAAATAATGAAAACCATTCTTACCTGCAGGCACATTTTAAGATGCCGTGTTAAAAGGAGATCTTGTAAAAAAACTGTATTTTTTGTTTAAGGGTGATTGTATATTTTGCCCCATGATCTAGACATTTTATAACAGGGATTCTACCAAACTGTTTCTTTGCTCCCTTTGAACAATATCATCGCTCTGAGATGCATCTGAAAAATGTAGAGGTTCAACCACTGATGTTTTTAAATATTTTTTTTTAATTTGATGTTGTTGTTGAACTTTCTTCTGATCACCTATAGCTATGTTTAGAGTTTTCAACACAATTTGACTGCAGTCAGAAGATACCTACTGTATGAAACTACAGGTAACTGTAATCATTTCAAGGACTTTCATCATTTATGTGAAATTAATATTTCAGAATTCTGATTTCAAGATGGTTAACAAGCAGCTCACTGACTCTTATTTATTGAGCACTGGAATTCTCCCCAAAGGATATACACTGAATTATGTAAATAATAATGCTCTATATAAGCCTAACAAATTATTGTAATAGGTATATTTAAAATAAAAAGAGAACATTCTAAGTGTACTATAGTCTCTGATCATTATTTCATAGGTCTAATGTCATTCTTTTTCTTCTTGTGACAGTTCTCATCAAGAGCCTGATCTAGTGACAGTTGCTAGTTATTCCCATGACTTTTGGCTGAGATGTCAAAAGAGGGAATTTTAGTTCCTTTTAAGCTGTTACACAGGAAATGTATGTAAGTGTTCAGGATCAGACTGAATTCATGCAGCCTGTCACATGAATTTGCTGTGTACAGCAAGCAACACAGCTGACTGGGTGTGGTACTACAGTTGAGGTTACTTTTCCTTGCTTTCAGCAATGAAATGATGTAACACTCCTTGAGCAGTCATTTGATTTTTCTGAATTTGCAAGATATTTGCTACAGGAAAATGGGCTATATTAGGTCTATGTAATCTTATTTTTTAAAATGATCTTTAAAAGCTCTTAGAGGAGTAGAGCAGTCATTTACATGCTCATATTTCATTGCTGTATCTACTGTACAAATGGCCTACTTTTGCAGAGTTTAACTGTATCTAAAATAGATTAACACAGTGGTGTCAGTTTTAATTTTTAAATATATATGAAAAAAAATTGAAAAAGATGCCATTGAAGTAAATGTAACAAATAATGTATTATTTCCAGTAGAACAGAGCATATGGTCCCAGCAGTCACAAAGTCTATCCAAGACAGAATATTATGTGTGGCTACTATTCAGCTTGAAGAATGGGTTGTGTTCTTCAAAGATCCTTTTCCTTTATATGAGACAGGCAATTTGCTTTGCTCCTAAGCTAATAAAACTTTTCCAATTTGGATACATTCTTTAAAGGTTTATTTAATTTATGCCATCTACTCAAACCAAATTTATCATCTTGGAGTCATCCTAGACAAGTACAGAGACAGACTAATTTTTTTAATAGTACATGAGAAAGAATCTCCTGCCACCTATTATTCATTCCCCTCCTCTCCTTTGTCCTTCTTACCTTCAAATACTACATCAAAAAGTCAATCTAGGACAGAACATACAACTTTCTGTCTTTAAAACAGAACTTTTTTGCTGAAATTATCTGTTTCTTCTTCCTCTCACTTACAAATTCCTCCCTAGATACACTAAGGTACTGGACACAAAGTCTTGTGTGTTTGGAAAGCCAAGTCTCTGCTCCTGAAGTCAGAAGCAGTCATCCTAATGATCTGCTTCTGAAAGAACATCACTGAAGTGAAACCTAAAAAAAACCTGGTCACGCATAGAAGGTGTGTGGGTTTCTAACACTGCAAGCAATAGGGAGCTATTATAGATGCTGAAACCACATCTGTGGGTGGTAAGGCCGCTGCGGGCACAACTTCCTCATGCAGAGAAACAAGCCATAAGCCCTAAATAATTTTTACACAGGCTGGTCTTTCTGCACCAAAGAGTTCATTGAACTAAATGTGCAGCCAGTGTGAGCCTGAGAGCAGGCTAGCACCTCTCAGGAACATTAATAGAGAAGGTAAGACAGACAAACAGGCTACTTCTGGGTCCACTAGCTGGTTGCATCCTGGATCACCCCACCAGAAGATACCCAATGTCAATTCTCATACTGACTAAAACAGCAGCTTCCTTTCAGAAATCTATTATGCCAACATATATTTTAATTCCAAAGAAGTCTTTGGGTAGGTTAACAACCCTTTAGACAAAAGACCTGGCTGTATCTTAAGACATCTCAGAGCATATTCTGTATGTAGGTGTATAGAGATGCAATGAATTTATAAGTTTCCACTACACATAAAGTAGTCACAAGTTTTAAAAAGGAAATGGAGTTTGAGAGCAACTCAGCACCTACTTGGGGTGTCTTCATGGTTAATCCTGCCTAAGACCACATTAAAAAATAACAAACTATCACTATTTTCAATGAAAATTGTTATTACAATTGATTTTGATGTACAACAAATCAGAAAAATGGAAGAAAACAAACTTGCTTTTTTTTAAAGGTGAAAAATTATCACATTTCATTTTTCAGTCAAAATTGTTTGTGATGTTGTAATTGATACTTTTATGAAAGATCAAAATCATTGTCAAAATTTTTGCCTTTAATCAAAATCTTAAGATTTCAGTAATAGCTAAAATAAGATTAATTTGGGAAATTGCATACAAACCTCAATACTTTTTATAAGATGTTCCTTTTTCCCAAAGGAGGGTATTTTTCAGTGGCAGGATTCTTGAATGAGGAAAATGTCATCCACTGCATTTTTCATTCTTCTCTTGGCTTCTGTCACCTGAATTCTGTTATGTATGAAGAAAACATACTCAGTGGGATGTGGTTAATCAAAATGGAAGAGTTGTTGCAAAAGGTTTCAACATAATTTCTATATAGTCACAGACTTGCTGCTATACCACAATCATGGTGTTCCTGCAATAGGTGCAATCATCTAGTAGCTGACTGCCATCTTTCAGAGATATACTCTCAAGTTAACTTTGGTTTTTAAGCTGCTCAGTCTTGTCATTAGCACCATTACAGTTTCTGGCATTTGTTTACATTGTCTCCACTTGGTTTCCTCAGACATATTGTGCCCACTCCTTCTACATCAACTGTATATTTTTACGGTCCCTGTTAGCATTTTAACATAGGAAAAAAAAATCTATTTCCAGCTAGAATGATTTAAGCCTCAGTCACCCGAACTAGTGAGCCCTCCACCCGTATGCAGCTGCCCCTTCATTGTCACTAATTTAGATTTAATTCACTAAGTGCACTGAAATGAAATGTAACAAAGTACATGGGCAATCAGGTGCTTTTTAATTAGTTCTGCTTGTCAACCAAATATATTCTAATGCAATCAATAGGATGTGTCAATTATATCCAGAGTGGTGGTTTTATCCTTGAAACCTTTTATTCTAATACAGTTCCAAGCTACCATGCAGTTTTACCATACTAGACCCAATCTTGAGCTCAAAAATATCAAGCAATACTGAGGGAACTGACCTAGCACGGGATAGCCATTTAGTCATGTTGTCATCTAAGATCCCCTGATTAATAGGACAAAAAAACAAACCAGATACAGCTATACATACCATATAATTTAATACAGCGATATCTGTCTGCACAGGCTGAGCTCATGTCCAGCAGGGTTTATCAGCTCTGTTTCAGCACAGCCCTTGAGTCTGCACCTAGCATCCTGGCTTCTGGCTAGCGCAGAGCCCTGTACGGACCCACACAGCTCTCAAATGCCCTGGACAAGCTGCCCAGCAATAATAAAGTGCGGATGCATCTCCATAAATTTCTGAGAGCTGGATAGCACTGCCTGGCAAGCAGGATTAAGCCTGTAGGTTACCCATGGGCCATATGAGATCTAGGTCAACAAAAGACTGTGTTCAAAAGTGCCGCTTTCTTTGTCTCCGTCCTTTTTCATGTCTTTCATGTTGGATGTCTGAAAAATTCTTTTATCTTCCATTTGTTTGATATTAAAAAGCATCCTCGTTCCCACTAGCTCTGAAAGCAACAGCACTTAATAATATCACTCAAAACCTCTTATAAAAATTACAGAATCAAAACCTCAACCTTTGTAGTGATTCTACATGTCTCTGATCCATTACATTTCAGTTCATGTTCAGGATGAATGCTTTTCACAGATAAACATATTGTATAGCAAGATAGAGCTCATTTCCCTTTTTTTGTAAGGCTCAAATATGTATTTACAAATGAAAACAGTTCATGAGCTCTATCTTATCAGCAAAAATATGCAGGAATGTGCATCATAACGATAATTCTCAGTACTACCAATTCCGTTAAACCAACAAGATCAAAGAGTTAGTGAAATAGATCTGACCCTTCAGCATCTATAAAAATGTTTTCCTCAATATTGCACATTGTAGACAGAAATGGTTTTAAGACTCCTTCCACAATGAAGCATCTGCACAAGTGTTTGTTGAGTTAGGACCTTTACTTTCCAGACAAACCGGTGTCTTGCTTGCATAAATACTCATGTTCTCATCTTCCTCATTAAAGGATTGAGGCAGAGTTACAGAATGATTTACTACACTTTAGTTAGCTGGGCTGTCTGCACAGCCCAGTACAGTCATGAGTAGAATGAAGTAGCTTGGCTGTTGTACAGCATAGCTGTATAACAATATAACTGCCTGCCTGCACTGTCCCTGCACCTGAGCAAGCTCACTTCAAGCCATTACACTTCCACAAGGGATCTGCTAAACCTTTCCACTCAGGAAATCTCTAGGATCCTCCCTGAAAGTTAGTCAGAAAACAGGAGGTTTTCTAAATTCCTTAATCCCATAATGAAACCTGTGACCAAGCTATCTGGGTAGCTGTGGTGGGTATTAATGCATAATAATAATGGATATTAATATCCTGTGGTGGATATTAATGCATACCTTTACAAAGCAGTTGAATTTACAGATGACCACATCATTGATAAACATATCTCAGAGATTCTTCTCTTAAACTCTCAGCACTATCATTTCAAAGCAACTACAACCTGTCTTCAGTGAAACATTTAGATGTTTTGGAAAACATTTCATGATAATATCCTTACTGAAGAGGTGGCTCTCTTCTCCCTACCAATTATTTTCCTGTTCTTTTTTTCTACCGTTACTCCCAACCTTACAGCTAAGATTTAAGACTGGATTGGAAAGAACACATTCTACACCAGAACACCCAGAACCAGAAATTCTCAGCAAATCTGAGTATACTCGTCATACTTAAGCTTAAAATTACTTATGAAGCTGTTTTGCTGCTCTGGAATCTTAGTGCTTCAGTAGTTAAACTATTCTTTCTCATGGAAGCCCATCTCATCTTGCGACAGCACTGCTCTTCAGCTTTAAAGAGAAGGAACTTTTTTCTCTCTTAAGCTTATGCTCATGATGTGTTTTCATAGTGTTGCAACCCTTCTCCTTTTCTCAGTTTGCTCTTCCACTTGCTTTTCACATCATGGGTTTGCCATGCCCCGATATTCTTAGCTGTCAAGAGGAATTTATTCTTCGTGAATCTGAGTGACTAAACATCTACAACAATATTTGAGATGGTTGGTAATAGCAAGCATAGTACTTCAATAATACTTCTCTAAAATAATTGATCACCAAAGAGACCTTTACTGGTGTTATTTCTGGTCTTATAGTAATTTCTTATCTTTCTCCCAATAGAAGATTGCTTCAGTTTGAGGGCATTTCCCAATTATCTTCCTTTATCTGTTTTTCAGTCCCTTATTCCCACTACAGGAGAATTCCCTTCATTAATTTACCAGTTCAGCATCTTAATGTAATCTAGAAGCCTTGCATAACTTCTGTTTTCCTAATTTAACATATTAGCATAATATAATTGAAATATGCTTGTGAAGTCCAGAAACATTAATTTCAAGGCATTGTTGATTGCAGTGTTCCAATACTTGCAATAATATCTCCATTGTATGATACTACACCCCCCAAGACAGAAGAATACATGCTTAATAAGCTTTGTTATCTCCTCTGAAGCTAATTACTTCTGTGGGTTTTGCTTCACAATGCATTCTGGTTTTAAAGTTTCTCAAAACATCCCTCTCGACCATCATTTCTTACCTAGCCAACATGTTGCTCTTTCTCACTCTATTTACTAAACATAACAATGCCTCTCCACAGCAGCTTTTTTGTGATGTTCATCACCAGCCCCAACCTCTTAAAAGACATTTAATTCTTTTCAGACCTTCTAACAGAGGAAGCAATGAAGCCTAATTTTATGAATTCAGGTCTTGTAGTTGGATTTTCTAGCATATAATTAGGTGTGATGTCTGATTAAGGCTTTTCTCACAATAAAGACACTCATAATAGCTCTCTCTTGTGGATTCCCTGATGTCTCTGGAGGGTTGCATACATAAGTGAGGTTTTCTTTCAGAAGGTAGACTTTACAGGCCTATTTGAACTATCTAGTTTCCCATTTCAATGAACATTATGTGAACATACTATCTTTGCATCTACTAACACTCTGTGAAATTGACTAATATGCTGATAAGTCATGAAGTGTGAAAGAGCGAGCCGAGAAGGGAAACACAGGTAGACATAGGCAGAGAAGGAGAGAAAGTAATCACTTAAACCTCATATCCTTAGGAAATGTCTAAAATACCTAATTCTGGTACATATCTCCTTCCACCATGCAGCAGTGTAAATATTTGCCATCTGCACACCCTTAGAGAAACAGAAGTTCAACCTTTCACTTTGCATGGAGAAATATGAAAGACAAAGCCAACCTCTGTGCTGAAACAACTGCTGCTTCACTTTTAATCCAAGTTCAAACCTCTTCTTTCTTCCCCAGACTGTCTTGATTTTGTAAGATTCACAGTAAGCTCTTTCCACAGAATATTTCTCTTTTTGTCTCACCTGCGAAGACTATATTCTGCAAGTGTCCAGATAAAATTTTTTAAGCATGAGAATGACAGCTGAGAGTTTTTGCTGAAGAAGAACCATTCCCCAACTGTTCACTCAAACACAAGCTGCTCACAAATAAGCATGCAGCCAAACAGCCATTAAAAAATGATTCTTAGGCAGCCTACGATACTGCACATTTGGGCATCTGCTCGTGTCTGCTCTTGGAGACAGAACACTGGGCTAGATAAGACTCCTACTGTCACCCAGTTTGATCCTTCTTCTGTTCTCATACAAAAGTGCTATGGTGAGCTTTGCCATGACAGTATCTGAAAACTGACCCACAGGTGCCAGAGCTTTTCATTCCTGGAGACCAATGGCAGGACCATGTTCACTGGCCAACTTCTAAAATTCCTTTCTCAGATACCTAACAGTCTGTGTGTGCTCGTCAGGCAACCCTAGTGGCACGCAGCTCTTTCGATCAGCCTCGGATATGGCAGCAGGTGGCAAATTGTCTAATGGCATCATTTCTCTCAAAGACAGTCTGTTGGGTGAGTTAATGCAAAGCTTATATGGCTGTACCTGCATTAACTCACACAACATGCTGCTAGGGACGTGCAAGCCAACTACACACCTCAGAGGCAGCAGCATGTGGATAGAGCTATCTCACTACTACTACATGCCAGCATCATGACATTGTATATGGAATCACAAGTAGACTTTGGTATCATATTTCTCTGTTAAATATAGACATGTTTGTGTTAAGTAATTCCAGAGCCTGCATTGGCCGTTAGGAGCCACACAAGTGAAAGATACAGATCCTTCAGTCCTCTCTCACGAACATCAGAAGTCTTGTCCTTGCTTAGTTGCATGCCTTCCCACAGCTTTTGGCCCAAGAGAAATGCTTTCCTTGCCTGCCTTTAAAGTGACTGGAGGTGAGAGAGAAAGTCTGGAGAAAGGAAGACCTTCTCTTGCTCGAGGAGGATCAGGTTAACGATCATTTGGGCAAACTGGACACCCACAGATCCATGGGTCCTGATGGGATGCACCCATGAGCGCTAAGGGAGCTGGTAGATATTACTGCTAAGCCACTGTCCAACATCTTTGAAAGATCAGGAGAGGTGCCTGAGGACTGGAGGAACGCCCATGTCACTCCAGTCTTCAAAAAGGGCAAGAAGGAAAATGCAGGAAACTACAGGCCAGTCAGCCTCACCTCCATTCCTGGGAAGGTGATGGAACAGCTCATTCTGGAGGTCATCTCTAACAATGTGGAGGAAAAGAAGGTTATCAGGAGTAGTCAGCATGGATTGACCAAGGGGAAGTAACGCTTAATCAATCTGATAGCCTTCTATGATGGTGTGACTGGTTGGGTAGATGAAGGGAGAGTAGTGAATATTGTCTACTTTGACTTCAGCAAAGCTTTTGACACTGTCTCCCTTAACACCCTCATAGGTGAGATTAGGAAGTGTGGGTTAGTGGGTGGACAGTGAGGTGAATTGAGAACTGGCTGAATGACAGAGTTTAGAGTGTTGTGATCAGTGGTGCAGAGTCTAGTTGGAGGCCTGTAGCTAGTGGTATTCCCTAGGGGTCTGTACTGGGTCCAGTCTTGTTCAGTATCTTCATCAATGACCTCGATGAAGGGACAGAGTGCATCCTCAGCAAGTTTGCTGATGATACAAAACTAAGAGTATTGGCTGACACACCAGAAGACCCAGACAGGCTGGAGAGTTGGGTGGAGGGGAATCTAATGAAGTACAACAAGGGCAACTGTAGGGTCCTTCACCTAAGCAGGAATAACCCCATGCACCAGTACAGGTTAGGGGTTGACCTGTTGGAAAACAGCTGCACAAAGAAGGACCTGAGAGTCCTGGTGGACAACAGATTAACCGTGAGCAAGCAGTGTGCCCTTGTGACCAAGAAGACAAATGGTATCCTGGGGTGCATTAAGAATAGAGTAACCAGCAGGTCGAGGGAGGTTCTCCTCCCTCTCTACTCTGCCCTAGTGAAGCCTGGGCTTCCCAGTTCAAGAGAGACAGGGAATTACTGGAAAGAGTCCAAGGCAGGGCTCCAAAGACGATTAGGGAACTGGAGCATGCCTCTTAAGAGTACAAGCTGAGTGACCTGGGGCTGTTTAGCCTACAGAATAGAAGGCTGAGAGGGGATCTTACCAATGCTTACAAATATCTAATAGGCAGGTGTCCAGAGGATGGGGCCAGTCTCTTTTCAGTGGTGCTCAGCAACAGAACAAGAGACAATGGGGAAAAACTGGAGCACAGGAAGTTCCATCTGAACATGAAGAAAAGTTTCTTTACTTTGATGGTGACATAGCACTGGAAGAGGCTGCCCAAAGGGTTTGTGGAGTGTCCTCTGGAGATATTCAAACCCACCTGAATGCCTGCTTTAGATGAACCTGTTTTAGCAGTGGAATTGGATTAGATGATCCAGAGAGGCCCCTTCCAACCTCTACCATTCTATGATTCTGTGAATGCTTAAATCTCTCTGAAATCTGCCTTTAGTGAAGCTATGGGCCAAATCTTCAAAGCCAAATACAGGCACTGGGAATTAGATATATAAGGCCACTTTTTCCATCACATCCCAGGCATTGTAATCTGATGTATACTGTTACATTGCTAGAGTGAATCCTGCTACCTCTTATGCCTCAGGCCAGATGCTGCACTCTCAGTACCTTCTTAGCACTTTTCAGGAGTCATCTCATGTCCAGAGGCACTTAGTATGAGACTATTTTGTTCTCCAGGATAGAATTCACTGATGTGGACACTGGCTAGTCCCAGGGAGTGGTCATGGACATATTTCACTAGTAAAATGCAGTTAAAAGTAAGTACAGATTTAAGCATTTAATACTATATACTTATTAAAATTCTTGAACTGAGTCTTTCTCATGAACTAAAACAGTATCACATCCCACCACCTGTAAAAGGCATTGTCATATTCTCTGGGGATAGTAATTATGTTCCACCGAAAGAGCTATAAATTCATTTAGGAAAAATCTTTTGCTGTTACAGTTCACTGCATGATCAATTGGGCAGAGTTCCCAACAATTCACACCTCTGTATTTACTGTGAATTTACCTGCTTTTTAGTGGCAATTTCATTTTAATGAAAACAAAATTTTACATCCTGTATTACATAAAACGTGAACCTAGTTTATGTCTAAATTTTGTCCTGTTTGATCACCTTCCCTTCCTTGATTACTATGAAAGCCCTCCTGCAGAGTTCAACCATGTAAGAGTGAATTCAATCTTTTTCACATATTTGGAGAATAGATTAAAGAATTCATTCATTATACTCTGCCACACAATATCTATTGAGGGATAGTTTCCATATAATTTAAATAGAAGGCAAGATTCTGTTCATATTTCAAATTATCGGCTGCATAGAACTGGAGCTGATAGGCAGGAGAAATAACGAAAGCAAGCAGAAAAAGTCCTGCTCTTCTGATAAACATCTGCTGAATTTCCTTGAATCTGGAGACACATTTTTAAATGAGTCAAATGAGGACGGAATATGTTTATAGAAGCATAGGAGAAGGACACACCATGGCAGGCTGGAGGCCCTGCATGAAAGGATTTTAATGAATCAAATGAAAATTTGCATGTTTGCAAAGATAACTGAATGGAAGTTCAGAGCCCATTCAAATTCACGTATTACTTCACATACTGCACTTCAAAAAGTGCAGAAGGAGTCAGAAAAGGAGTCAGAAAAATTAATTCATTAACTAGGTAAAGATGCTTCAAAAATACCACACCTTTAGACAAAACTCCTGAAAACTACAGATTACAATAGTATTTTAACAGTGCCACATAGATTGTTATGTTTTGTTTGTTTGCAGCTTTGAGTAAGGAATGTGAAACCTAGTAGATCTAAAAGATAAGATCTAAAAGTTACCCACATAGGAAAATTCAGTGTTAATGTGTTTATGACCCTGCTACTATTTCCTTATGTTCTAATTTTCACAGTACAAAAAAAAAAATCCATCAAAAACTCTTCACTGGAACAACATTCTTCTCTAAAGTCATAACAGGTTATGCCTTTATAATCAAAACTCAATAAATGAAATTTGCATCACAACACAGCTTCCACTTATAAATTTGAGAGCTGGTTAGAAGTAGCTTGAAGAACAATATTTTTTATAAAAGAATCAGGTTATGCTGAGCTGAATTTATGTTCAGTATCCAAAAACTTTTCTGAATCAGCCTCATGTCAGCAAGATAATATCATCTGATATCTAGTGCAGTGTGAATGAATGGTATGTATTTTGAGATTTTTATTTAAGCCACTTTTTATCCCTGCCTCAAAGCCTGTCTTTCTTCCTCTCTTTTCTGGCAGAAACCTCAATATGATGACAAGGCCTTTCTATTTCATTCTTGAGAATGCAACATCCAGTTGGGCCCATAATATTCATAAACTTTGAGGTGATGCTCCATGTAGGGATATGTTCACTTACCTATTTCCTGAACAGACCTTATGTGACTGCAACAGGAGTATAACTCAGCATCATGTTAAACCCTCATACAACTGAAGGCAAGACTGGGGGAATAATTTATTATTGTTATTCAGATTGCTTACTTTTAAATTGCTCTCAAATTCATGAAGTAAAATACTCTGCTTGGTCCCTTTTTTATATTTAGTCAGGCTTGGTTTCCAGGTATATTATGGCTTTGAATCTACAGGCAATATCTTCAAATAGAATTATTTATCCAAGATATTGTGGCCAATCGGAATTCTTAGATGAATATCTGGTTAATTCACTGTGTAACATTGCTCGTAGGGCATACTGTTACCACACTCTAGATTATCCCACAATATCACAGTATTCATGTGACTTAAAATAAAGTCTGCTGGAGATAATCCATTTTGGTTCCAAAATTATGTAAAGCTAATTTAATTGAATTTTGCTCTAAAATTATGTCAGCATATCTTTTGGTCCTATTTTTTGTTTTCTAAGTTCTTTTGTATTGATTTTTGATTGATATCCACCTACTTATCTATTAAGCATATAATCTATGAGTAGAACTGAATCTGCACATGTATGGGTCCCCAGTTGGACAAAATGTATAGTTTGGGAGGCATAAATTAAAAGTCAATAGACACATACCAAGAAAAAAATCACTTCCCTTATGCTTCATCCTTTAACTAAATATTTTGGAAGGAAGTAATTCACCTTGGCAAGACCCCACAGTAAATTATGCATAGAATAAATAAGCTTCCTTGTATTTCTGTTTGTACTTGCATTGTCTCTCAAGTTAGGATGATCTATATTAATCTCTTTTAAAAGATTTTTCACGGTAAATAAATAATACAGCCATTGCTATTAAAGGCTGACACTTTTCACATATTATGTTATAGAATCAAAAGCATTTTTGTCAGGGATATCTGGAGGTAAATGGATTTTAACTACATTATCTCTGGAAAATGGAATGCCAGAAACCACCCAGGAAGGACCTTCCCATACTCCAAAGTGAGGGTAAACCTATTTCTCCCCTGAGTAGTTGCCTTGGATCTTCCTTCCTGCAAAGCAACTTTTCTCTTGCCTCTGATAACTATGGACAATATCTTATACTAACATTTAAGTAGCCACAGCCTGCTGCCACAGCCCCATCTGTTCTCTTTTCTAGATTAATTAAGACCAACTGCTTCAGAGGTGTTTTTTTTCGTTCATTTCAGTGGTCTTTCTCTAGTTTTTTATAGATCCTTCTTTAAATGTGTTGCCTAACTTACAGTTTTTCACCAGTACTTAAGTAATTGCTTGCTTTATACACAATTCTTGCTAGTATATCACAGAATGAGATACACTTTTTTTTTGTTATAACATCCCAGTAGGGATTCACATTTCATTTGTGATTTGCCACAACACCCAGCCTTCACTGCTGTGTCTCTGACAACTCAGTTATTACTCATTTTGTGCTTACACTTTTGATTTTGCCTAAACATTGGACAACACACTTGTGTTTAGTGAATTGTATCTCCTCGATTTTATATTCTTTCTTCAGTTTATCAAGAACCTTCAAATTCTGATCTTTGTGATTCTTCCAAAGTGCTTTTAAACCATTCAGCTTGGCATTATCTAAAATTTTAATAGGCTTAGTCTTTATTCTGTTATCTAGATCATTAATGAGGGTATTTTAACCAGATTTTTGGTAAGGTTGATTCATCTCACCTAACTTTATCTGTCTTAAGGCTTGGCATGTAGCTTTGCATCTAAGTCCTGTCACCTGGGCTTTCTCCTTTCAAGTATCTCCAAGGAATGATTAACAAGATATGTATTTTACATATGTACCATGAATATATACTGGAAGATACCTGTCTCTCTCCACTGACTTTTAGGTGAATGGCTAAAAGTCTAAATATACAAATTCTGGGCTGTTAAATTAGACGAAGCAACTCCTACCTTAAAGTCCAGCATGAAATAATATCATTTTGATTTACACAGACTTTTCAGTGGTGAATGATGAAAGAACTATTGTAGTGTGCAGAGAGGATTAATGAGTAGAAGAGGAGGGAAAGGAATTATGATATGAGTAAAACAGAGTAAATTGGAGAGGAAGAATTTCTGTGGGAATGTTAATTTTCTGGCAAGGGCTAGAATCAAGATGAAAACAGCTTTCTACTTGTTAGTTTTGAAGTAGAAGTAGTTTTTCTACTTCTTAGGTAGAAGTGAGATGACTAGCTGTACCTGAGGGCTATTTGGAAACTCAAAGAATCCCTAACTATCATTATAATCTGTAAAATGTGGCTGCAGTCTGAGAAGGTACTGCAAAATGAAGTATTTTAGGCATGTTTCACCTTGAAACTGTATCCCACCTTCTAAGTAAAATGGGGTGGGGGTTTCACTTTGAATCTCAGACAGAAAAATGCTGCATGAGATTTGAAAGTCAGTGTTCTATTACTAGATATAGCAAAAGAGCTGCAGGAAGGCATTGTGCTAACTAAAGTACATTCCTTCTGGTGTCTGTAAGCAGTTAATACCTCTTCCAGGACCTGCACTGAGTTTTAGAGTACCAACTTCTGCCTTTCCTATGTCATCAGTGATAATAGTCAACCTAATGTTATTATCTAACTTCTCTGTTTATATTCTATATCAATAGCCACTGAGTCTTCAAAACTGGTGATGGGAAGGAAATCTATATGTCTTGCCGTACCATTTCTGTAAGGTAAAGTCAAGTCTATCTAAGCTTGTTTTTCTTTGCTGAATTGTTTTTATATTGGCTTTATTTCTAAAATATCTTGACATACAAAGCTGAATGGGTGCAAATCATCCACAATTTGTACATTTCCTCCAGACTTATAAAAATTCAAACAGCTGCAAGCCATATAGAACAAGCCCATTTGAAGAGCTATTTTAAAAGTATGAGTGATAATATCCTTCATATGGTATATGAGGCAGTAACCACATAGCAGTTGATTTTTGTGTACTTCAATTTTAAATTATGAAGCACTCTTCCTGCAGAGATGGTTTCTATTTCATTCTCTGTTCTCTGAAATCTATGTGGAGCTATGCTGTCTGATGGGCCTTTTATTTTTTTTCTTATTTTCTATTTAACTTAAAATAAAGATAATCAAAGAGAAAAGCCTGTATATGGGAAAGCATAATTCCAACTACATCAAATAATACTATAAGCCTTATTTAATTCTTTGGGTTGAAAGGAAGCAGTTATAGCTGCCTCTAACTTAAATTATTTTTGCTTTAGCAGCATTTAAAATTCATTGTTGTTTTACAGATGATTAAAACATTATGATTAAAACATTTCAGTTCTAAAAACAGCCTGGCTTTGCAGTGTTGTGAATGGAGAGCAAAAAAAACCAAATTAATCAGTATGTTACAATTTCACCTGATTTTTTATGAGCAGAAGCATTACACCTGTTTTAATATCTGAATCACCTTAACTGTAGGGGAGGCCTTGAGAACAACACCAGTAATTTTGAATTGGCCTGATTAAATTCCTAGCTTCCAGTCTAAAGCATTATGACTTTTCATGGTCTCATTTCATTTCAAAATTATATATTGTTAGTAGGAGTAACAATAATGGATTGTTAGAAGGCTAAGTGATATTAGGTTACTGTAAATTACAAATTACAAAAAAAACCAGCACTAGTGCTCTTTCGAAAGAATTACTAAACCTAGAAACAAACAGGATTAGGGCTAATATGGAGCTTCTTTTCTTTTTCCCTCTTGGAAAACATTGTGTTTTCTATTTATTTGATCTTGAAGAAGCTCAAGTGCCCCCAGCTTTGATTGACTTCAAGATGAGATATAGACATCCAACAGCTCACATGATTGAATCCTTGCTAACATGTGGAAATGATTCTCTCCATCACTCTGCTACATGTATGTCTGTGGGGATGGTAAAAGTTGCAGGTTTTTAAAAACTGTACTGAAGGCTCAGGGTTTCTGAATATTACAGAATACTACAATATGGAGCCACTATGAGGTACAAAATAACACTTCTCAGGGGGCACTTGTATGGTCATGCAGAGACCATCAGGTCTGCACCAATACCCCCAAAACCCATGGCAAGGTCCAAACAGTGAAAAGGAGATCGAAAACTCAACAAGGCCTCATTTGATACTATTTTATGGTTCAGTGTAATCTGCTGTCATTACAAATTGTTGCTTTTCACTTCATTTCCAGTAGTCACCTATATATATCCTAAGTAGCTGCTTCCTGCTTGCAAAAACAGCCTGCAACTAATCCTATCAACCCTCAAACACCTAATATTATTGAATACAACTACACATATATTACAAGAAATGAATGTATAGTCTAAACAACATCACATGACACAGTTCCCCAGCTTATGTATATTATAATGTTATATACTTTGTGGGTAAGTCTAAGCAAATCTCCTGTCTATACAGGATTCCACTTATGAGATTAATCCCTTCACAATAGAGTGTGTGATGAAAAGTCAAGCCACAGAAAGATTCAGATTTTCTTGCAAATGTCCTATAAAGTACAGACAAGAAATTCCAGGGATACACAGAGTGAAATAACTCCCAATTCTGAAAACGCCATCACAGCTAATTGGAAAGTTGTGTATTGGAACAATGCAGCAGCTGCCCAAAAGGGGAAATTGATTTCTGACTAATGCATCACTTTCCAGGTAAAGTCACCATAGAGGCCTACACACCTACCAAAGCCGTGTTAAGGTACCTTCTCTCTGCTACAGCCACATTGGATAGTATGATCAGCAGCAGGAGAGTCACTGGGTAGACACTGCTCTGGATCAGAATCAGTGTGAGATTTCACCTCCTAGCTTCCAGGTGAGAGCCCCAGATGTGCCACCATTTGGGTTGTGCCTGGACATTATGGGCACAGAGGTGAAGCAGGATCCTATCTCACATAACCTTTCTGCTCATCAAAAAACAAGTCATTCATAGACTCCTCTTGCCCCTTCATCCCATCATGTCTCCATTCCCTGACAAAAGTTCATACCTTCGTCCTCAAATCCTCCATGCTGTCCTTTTCTGAAATGGGCTTGCTGTATCCTGTTTGCCAGAGAACCTGAGGGTTTCTGTCTGATTTGCATTCACTCCTTTGCTCTGTAAGGGGCTTCTGTGATGGAAAATTTCAAGAAGACCAAACAGTGGCAAGGAGAAGGAAAAGGAGAAGGAAAAGGAGAAGGAACTGCTAAGCAGGGAGGGAGTTGCCCACTCAAATATGAGATGCTTATTTTGCCCTCCCATTTCATCACAGTGAAGAGATCAATCATGAGAATGGGAGCAATAGAAGATTACTCTATTCAGTAAAAGAAGTGCCTCCACACTGAGCAGAGCTTTTACCTGGTACCTAATTCTTACCTGAAATTTCCACTGGTTTGTTTTTGACAAATATGACCCAGTTAGGAAATGAAATATTTTATTTGGCATCAAATGCAAACTCTACATTGCCTTTTTTTTTCAGTGAGAAATGTGAAAATATGCTCATTTGAGTTAAATCCACATGCATCTTCTTTTTCTCCTTTTTTTTAACTAACTTTCTAATTTTTCAGTTTGGCTACTGAACCAAAAAATCAATTATTCATACAGCTCAAGCAGAGAGTTCTACAGTTGTAATTAACAAATGTAGCAGTTCATTTAAACACATCTAAATTCTTCACCTACATTTCCAAAACACATAAGCTTTCTTTGTGGAATGCATGTATTGCACGTCTGTATTTAGCAGGTCCTTTATTGTGCAAGAACATACAAAGGTTTCTCTTGAAAAATACAAAATTTAGGAGTCCTCCAACCCATGTCAGTCCAAAAATCCTTATATGCATCTAATTTCTATTTGCCATTATAATAAAATTCTCAACACTATTACTAGGAAACAGCCCTTAGTTCCACAAAGACAAGGGACTATGGCAACAGAGGCAGGTAAGGGTAAGCACAGCTATTTATTTCTTGCCACGATTTTTACTGCTTTGTTGATGATCAGTGTCAAACAGCTAAGCAAGGAATCGCTGGCTCCTTTCCATTTTCATTCTCTGGATGAACAGGAACACCACTGTGGAGCATCCTTAGCTGGACCTCTGCTTCTCAAGGCTCAAATGGTAAGGTTTCCTCAAGAATTAAACATGATGTTATGCAGAGGTATTGTAGGATGTTCTAATCTCCATACCTTCCACTTATGTAGATGCAGATGTGACAGTTCCTCCAAGGCATGGTCCTGTGTCAGGGAATACAGGAACAGGAAAAATTTCACTCAATCATGTAAGAAAATGCTATAACCAAAAGCAGCTGTCTACATTCACCACTGTGGTGCCAGTTTTGCAAACATTTTACACTCAGATCTAGAGTTTTAAATGCAAGGAGTTAGTTCATTTAATCTGGGACCATTTAATGTTTCAAAGTTTGGCAGATGCTTAATTGTAATATCCATAGAGCAGTAACAATGACTGAAGTTAATGGTCCCTGGCAGTTTTTATTATAATCCATATTTTATATAAGTTTTTCTTTCCCATACACTATTTATAGCTGGTGGTCTCTCATAAACCCAGCAATTTCTAGATTATAAAGCCAAACTATTCTATCCTGTTTCTTCAAGTAATGAGTGGACTAGGTCAAGCAAGTGTTAGGTACATACAGCAAAGAATTTAATTTGACTTATCAAAAAGTTCTTCGTCTCCCTGGCCATATAGCTCACAGTGCAGGTATGTTTTGTGGCACCTTTCTCAGCCCTCACCCTTCATTGTCCAGACTGTAGAATGTGGGAAAGTGCACCAGAAGTCTTCTTCCACTCAGTAGTACAAACTCTCTTACAATGGAAACCAAGGTCAAGCAGCTGCATAGCGGGGGTTCATGCCTGTCTCTTTTTCCAACAGGGAGTGAAGTTGTGTCTTGGATGTGCATCTGCTCTTAGGAGCTGCAAACCTGTCCCAGACCCCACTACATTCACATAACGAAGAGTCAGTTGTGTTGGTGAGAGCAGTGGAGATTCTCTGGCACACCCTGCCGCTGGCAAAGCCTGTCTCTTATCCCCCAACCACATTTCATGTAATCTTGGTTTTTAAAAGGTTCTGTGAAACCTCAATGTTTGCCTCATTGTGTTAATGATAATGCAAAAATTAAACCACAGCGATTCTGAATTCAGAATCTAAGCAGACTAACACTTAATGGCTTATAAGTTTTGATAATTCATAAGTCTTCTGGGACACTTATGAAATACCCATCTTCATTTATGAAACTCAGCTGAATATTTTACTGCTATTCTGCATTAACATTTGGTACTATTTGAAGGTTTCCTCTAAGGATTCAGAAGGATTTCTGGTAGGCTGCACATGTAATTCTTCCTCCTTCACGCTTGTGTTTTATAGCTGTAGCATGGATAGGCTGCTTACAAGCAATGAAGGGTTTACAATAAAGGACATAGTCATCATAAAAAGCAATGAGCTAAAATTCAAAATTCCATACTGTGTAGAATCAAGTGCCTATAGTCACTAACTAATTACTCCAATGCAACACATTAAGCCAAGCCTTCTAAGAGCTCTTTCTTGTAGCACCTACTAAATGATTAATACTACATTGCTAGATTTCACAGGAGAATCTGCTAAATAAAGGAAGGTTCAGTGTACATATAAGGTTTAAATTCCACACAACTTGTTTTAGAATCAACATACTATATTGCATTTTTCATGGTTCCAAGAGGAGTGCAGCATTCATTAAGAAAATACAGATGGTCTTCAGATAGCTAACAAGATTTCACACTCATTTCATTTCTCCCTGCTGTGAAACCTAGAGAGAAAATAACAGTGACAATGAACTCACTATGGCTGAACCTCAAGGCACATTTCTGCCAAAATACTATCAAAATCCTGAACTGATGTTAGCAGTCAAATTCCACCAAGTTTAACAGACCTAAGCTATTTGCAGCACTTTTAAATGTGTCCCTCTTCTCTCCAACAGTATTTTTCTCACTTTAAGAATATCCAGCATTTTTTAAGGGTGAGACTGTTGATTCATGATGAGCCCTGAATAGCCAGCAGCATGTAGCTGTACTGCTCCAGGAGCACAGCAGTCTGAATCTTGAGACCCAGAGAATGAGAATTCAGTCCTTGGTGGTTGCCTTGGTTTGGAAGAAAACAACAAAATCCACGTTAGTCACAGAGCCTCTCCCTTCCCCTTCCATCAGCTGCCCTACGCTAATGCAGTGTGCAGATGTGAGAGGCGTGAAGAGATGAGGCCTTGGGCATCAAAGAGTCTAACCCCCTCTGCTGCAGTTCTCTGCACAGCAAGACCTAACCATGCCCAAAATCTGTATTCAGAATATTAATATCCTGTGGAATTTGTGGAAAACAACAGATAACAAGCATGTTTTGCTGGTCTGAATCCACTTAGGAATAATTGATCTAACACTTTTGCTTGGAGAAAGCATAAGGATTTCAGGATTTCTTCGCACATTATTTCTGCCTGCAGTAAAAGAATATCTGATGAATGATGCAAGAATGAACACTGAAAAACAAACAATGGGATTTTCATCAGAATGTACATCATGAAGCTAGCTTTACCTTAGCCTGACACTCTTAGAAGCATTCTGCTTTCTACCTCCAGTGTCTGTGTCAACTTCCCATCTGTTATTCTAATACATTCATTATTTTTTCTTGAAGAAATCATGAATAAGAGCAAATATAGGCACAGAGAAGTGTGCTTGGATATAATACCTGGATGCATTACACATGCACACAAAGATAGGTATATATTGATTTCCTATTGCTGTCCAAAAGACCTGCCACACTAAAACAACTGGGATGTATTAAAAATTACAAATAATTAAAAAATTGTGTTTTTTAAGATAAAGTCACCCTGAACTATATTTATGCTGTTTTCAGACAGTAGGATGCAGCACTGGACATACATACAAGCACTTCACAATTGTGTGAAAATACTGGCTTAAGGTTGCTGTTTCTTAAATCAGTTTGGTCTTACTCTTGCTCTCAAAACTGGGGAGTTATCCATCATTCAAATTTTCAGCAAAAAGCTTGTAATCTGCCTCATTTCAGGATCTGCTGGATGTTTTGCAGACAGCCCTGAGCTTGTTCTGCTTGTACTTGGAGCTGGCTGGATGCAAGCAAGGTCTTATCCAGAAACCATATAGCTTCATTAGGCAGCACTTTGCTCCAAGCAAGGCTTACTATACTAGTCCAAGCATGGTACCTGCAGTTTAAAACTGGGTAGTATCATTGAATCATAGATTGTGTTGGAAGGGACCTCTAAAGGCCATTGTTGTGCTGGTTCAGCCATCATCATTTTATGCTGCCATCAGTTGCCTGATCACACTGGCCAACACTGAACTCAGCAACATCCCTTAGGAAGTCTTCTTTCAGACAGCCCTGCCATAGGTTCCTGTGGGCCCAGCTCCTCCACTGCCCACTGAGCTGCCAGCATCACCTGCTGGACACAATGGACAAAGATGGCTCCCTAGTGGCCCTTCACATGAAAGGACACCATTGAGAGGGCTCAGCAAGCTGCAACCAGCCCCAACATAAGCCACACCCAATAGGAAGCTCTTCCAACTAATCAGTTCCTGGTTAAAATAGCCCTGGCCTCACCCACCACCCCAACCATGACCACCTGGGTGAGGGCACAGCCACAGAGACACAGGTGGGCCAGGTTCTGCCTCTGGAAGATGAAGCCAACAGGAAAACCAAAACATTCTGCTAAGTTGTGACTCATTCACAGGTCAGCTCCAACGTGGGGCTAACAACTCAGGCCTCAGCACTTCAGCCATCTAGTCCAAACCCCTACAATAAGCAGGGACATCTCTAACTAGGTCAGGTTGCTCAGAGCCCCATCAAGAGTGATCTTGAATGACTCTGGGGTTGGGGCCTCCACCACCTCTCTGGGCAATATGTTCCAGTGCTTGACCACCCTTATATTAAAGAACTTCTTCCTAATGTCTAACCTAAATCTACCCTTTTCTAGCTTAAAATCATTACCCCTTCTCCTGTCACTACAAACCCTTGTGAACCATTCTTTCCCTGCTTTCTCACATGCCCCTTTCAGGTATTGGAAGGTTGCTATAAGATCACCCCAGAGCCTTTTCTTCTCCAGGCTGAACAGCCCCAACTCTCTCAGCCTGTCTTCATAGGAGAGGTGCTCCAGCTCTCTAATAATTTTCATGGCTCTCCTCCTGGCATGCACCAATGGGTCCATGTTCTTCTTGTGCTTGGGGCTCCAGAACTGGATGCAATACTCCAGGTAAGGTCTCACCAGGGCAGAGTAGAGGGGCAGGATCACCTCTTTTGATTTGCTGGCCACACTTCTTTTGATGCAGCCCAGGATGCAATTGCATATTGGTGGCTAATGTCCAGCTTTTCATCTACTAGTACCCCCAAGCCTTTTTTCCACAGAGCTGTACTCTAGCATGTCTTCTCCCAGCTATATTGATAATGCTGGTTGCCCCAGCCCAGATGCAGAACCCTGCACTTGGCCTTGTTGAACCTCATGAGGTTCACCTGGGCCCACCTTCCCAGTTTATCCAGGTCCCTCTGGACGGCATCCCATCCCTCTGGCATATCAACTGCACCACTCAGCTTGGTGTCACCAGCAAACTTGCTGAGGGTGCACTCAATGCCACTGTCAATATCATTAATGAAGATATTAAACAACACTGGTCCCAGTGTGGACCCCTGAGGGACACCACTTGTCCCCTTTTTCCATCTGGACATTAAGCCATTGACCACTACTCTCTGAATGTGACCATCCAGCCAATTTCTTATCCACTGAACAGTCCACCCATCAAACCTGTATTTCTCCAGCTTCGAGAGAAGGATGTTGTGGGGGACCGTGTCAAAGGCCTTGGACAAGTGCAGATAGATGACATCCATAGCTCTTCCCTTGTCCACTCATGCAGTCACTTCATTGTAGAAAGCCACTAGGTTAGTTAGGTAGGACTTGCCCCTAGTAAAGCCACGCTGATTCTCTTGGATCACATTCCTGTCCTCCATGTGCTTTACCATATCTTCTAGAAGGATCTGTTCCATGATCTTCCCAGGCACAGAGGTGAGGCTGACAGGTGCTGTTGGCTTAAAGCACAGGTGGAACAATTTTCTGTAAAAGTGTAGAAATATGTCTGTAAAAGTATATCTATAAATATTTATAGCTGACACTGTAAGCCAGGATGTCAGGCTGCAGGCTTTTACTTCTATTTTTTAATCCTACCTGGTTCTCAAGTTTAAGGCTATAGCTATCATATGGAGCCTTATTCATACAATGTAGAAACTGTATTGCAGCCGAGTTTCCCCACAAAAAACAAAAACAAAATCAGTGTCTACTTAGTACGTATTCTGTCTCTACATTGCCAGGCTCATGGCCCCATTTGCATTCATCCATATTTATTGCCTACAGGAGCATTCGTGCAACGGTTTTGTAGGAGGTATCTCAGGAGGCAGAAGAATTTCCAAAACGTGTCACAGATCTATGTAGCACTTGTATGGACCTTGTGGCTCTGGACTCCATTGACATAGGCCAATGGATTGGGTAGATGGGTTACTGATCTTGTTAGCCATGTCAGGTTCTATGTTTTAGTCTAGACCAGGGGTCCTCAAACTACGGCCCGTGGGCCAGATCCGGCCCGCCAGTATTTAGAGAACTCCCCGCCCCACCACTGCGGCACCCGCCACTACAAACCGCGCCGCTGCTGCCGCCCCGTCCTCCTCCTCCTCCTCCACAATGCGCAGCGGGTGAGAGGTGCAGGCATCTCCTCTGCCAGGCAAGCTCAGTCGGCAGCCTCTGGACTGTGAGGTTCAGCCATCTCGGGCTAATCGCCAGAGCCCCGGTGCGGCAAAGTTCCTTCAGTCCCTTCTGGCCACTCTTTCTGGACTGTGTGGCCGGGCTCAGGAGGGGGACGGCGGCATCAGCGAGGTGGGCGACTCCCCCTTTGTTTTTTTCCAAACTATAGTCCGGCCCCCAACAGTGTCTGAGGGACAGTGAACCGGCCCTTTGTTTAAAAAGTTTGAGGACCCCTGCTCTAGACAAACATGTAAATCTTGTACTCTTACCAGGTACTTCTAGTTCACTATGATACATCCAGACTGAAAGACTAAAGAGCTACCACAGACTTTCTTATAACCTGCTATGCATCAATTATGGTCCTTATAAAGCTTCTATAGAGATTAAAAAACCTGTATTGAAATCAATCTGCTGCAGTATTAATAGAATATTTTATATGTAACCCTTGCATATATTTGTGATATGGCTCAAAATTTTAGTGGTATGTTAGATCTTTACCTTTAAAGATTTCTACTCAAATGAAAGCAACTATATTAGACTGGCAGGAAGACAGAGAAAATGCTTACAATAATCTCTAGATCTAAATATTTAGAGAATTCTTCACTGGTTACAGTGAATCACATTTCCTGGCTTTTTTGCTCATTCTCGCTCTCTAACATACACGTGATAATACTTTTAAAACAAACAAAAAAAATTATTAAAACTTCATTGATAAAACATGCAAGGTTATTATATGTCTAAGAGTATAAGAACAGCTTTGCACATTTTCCTTTTTTTTATTTTCAGATTTTTATTGAATTATTAGTTTGGATATCTTGAACGAGAAGATAGGTATAAAAATGGCACCCATATGTCTTCTTAGAACTCCTAAAAATCTTTGAAGTTTTCTTTTCTTTATCTAGTGTATCAAAATGCAGCATGACCTGAATGACTGACTTTTTGTCTGATTATTCATGTGGGCTTCCAGCGCTAATGTTGCTAAAACCTTTAGACCTCATCATACTACAGTGTAGTCTCCTTACACGCTTTGTTCTGATCTAGATGTAAGAAAAAAACCTTTCAAAGAATGAAACATCCCATCATTTGTAGCCATGTCAAGCAGTCATGTTGCTAAAACTTCTTCTTTTCTCATCAAGCCATGACAGCTATTGTGTCATTGTTCAAAGGCAATTGAAACTCAGAACAAAGCCAGAACTGCCATCAGAGATATGGTGTTTTGAAGTGAACCTGTCATGAATTCTAACTGTGGCTAAATGAAATTACCCTGAGCCTCTCCTGGTTATGACGTGCTCCATTTACCTAGTAAAATAATTAACTATGCTCAACAGATACTACAGGCTTTTTCAGACATTTTTCTTTCCGCTCAAAATACAGAGTCATCTTGCAGTAAACCTTCTTCTCAAATCAACCAAAATTCTAAAAAGAAAGTAGTTTAATCTTATTAAATCCAGGTAAGGCAGAGTAGCCCCACTTCCCACCCACCCTCAACTCAACTTTTGGAAATTACCCTATGAATAATGGCCTAAAAGTGACCTGGAATAAAGCAAGAGTGTAGTTAACAGATTTTTCAAGAGGAACTTTACATTACTGTAATTTCCACTTATCCGAAAAAAATGGTATCAGATATTGTATCATATCAACCCTTTTAATGTAGCTGTTATGTGTTTGGCTAGGTGAATGAGTTAATCTAATATCAGATTTACTATTATTCACTATTCAACTAATAGTACTTGCACATTATTATAAAACCTGAAATAATTACTGTACAAAACAATTGCATAAATGTGTTCCTGGTCTTCCAGTTTTTTAACATAAAAAGTACATTGAAAGGCAGAATATATCGACTCTGTTCTGGAAAGACAACGAGGTTAAAGATCATGCATAAGTGTGTCATTAAATAATAAAGCAAGTTATTAACCTTTTCTGTAGGAGTCAGTTTTTCTGCTGTGATATCCTCTGAGCATTTTTATTGGGGCAGTAATCATGTTATTGGCACTAGGTTTAAAATGATATATGCCTCAAATGACTAAGTATTGTTAATTATAACTGACTGAATGAATATGAAGGTAAAATTAACAGTTTGTACAGCCATAGCACTAAACATCTGGATTAAATAGCTAACATTGTGAGTATCAATTTTAAGCTTCTAATAATGAACAAATAATTTACATATCTAATTCTTTGTCCCTCAGTTTTACATGTGCATGAATATTACATGCTACGTGTGCTGTCCTACCTTCTTAGATTTTTGTATACACTTAAATCACATTGTCCAATGCAAATAGACTGTAGCTCAAAATAATTATGTTCAAGAAGCTGTAATATTAGTCTGTTCATCACTATGTTATTTTTGTCAAAAGCACAGAAATTGAAACTGAGCAGTCCTGAAATTGCTCAGAATGACTCATGACAGTGTGAAAGTAAATTATATTCTCCTCGTTTATAGAAATGGGGGTAGTGATATTTACACTGTTACTGTTTATGAAGTGTTTTGAAGATGAAAGGTGCAGTCTCACGCTGACTCCTGCTATGCTATGATTTACATTTTCTTTCTGGGGAATAGCATGTCACATAAGGACAAATCTTTGAGTGTCAAAGTGCTCTGCCAATACAACCCTTAATATTATTATTAGATTAATAAATCTGTGAAGCTGCTGTTACAAATGAGAACACAATCTTTGGCAACAATATCATCCTGCGTGTCACTGCATACATATTTTTCCCTAGGATTAATATTACCTTCCTGCATGATTTCATTCTGTTGCTATGCTTTCGTTTAAATTTTTACACAGCATCAAAATAAGGGTACATAAAATCGGTGTCAAGAACATACAATGAATGTAATTCTAACATCTTTCAGCTCCAGAAACAGAAGTCTCCAAAGCCACTTTAAGTGAAAAACCTTCTGTAATTGTATGTAAAAGCTGTCTCTTATCCTGTCTGTGGAAAAGCCACCAGAAAGCTATATAGCATTTTCAAGCACATACCCTTAACTGCAACACATTACACAGTGTAAGACATAGTTAAAGTATTGGAAGTAGCTCCATCATCTTCTCAGAAATTATGTAGGCTGTCTCTTGGTCCCAACAGATGGTATTTTTATGATCCATGGTTCCTATGTTCAGGAGACCTAGATGAGAAAATAGAAGCCAAGCAAAACTTGGAATATCATTCTCAACCTGAAGAATTCCAGAAGACTGTTAACTGAAGATTTTCAATCTTAATATTAGCCTTAAGAATTATGAAACTATCATCTGTCACGGTTCTCAGAGATACTCTAACAGTTATTGCCCTTCAAGTCCAGCTCCATCTCAAAATCCCGCCAGTTTACACAGATGCCTTAGTGAGTATTAGAGAACGCAGGAAAAAGAACTTAAAGGGGAAAAACGTTGTGCATTACTGTAAAACAAGAGACTGCATAAGAGCCTGAAAAAGCACATCACTTCCTGCTGCTCACTTTTTATAAGGCTGGTTTCCAGGAAGTGTTTTGAGCATCCCACATCAATTCCATGTAGTATGGTCATTTTAATGCATGAACAACAGATCATATCAGATTTTTTCACCTTCACAAGTATAGATTTAATCAAGCAAGAATACCAAAATACATGCCTGCCTTAATTTTTAACTTGTCCCAACCTATTATCTTAATCACATTTAATTTTTTAACTGATACTTCAAAAATGGGATATATGTTTCAAAATTATTCTTCTTTTTCTAATATTAAATGATGAGCAACTGAGCTGAGCTGTGACAAATAGGAAAAGGCTCAAAAGTAGCAAGAGCTTCACATCTGTTAGTTCATTATCAGTGTGTGAATATGCTGTTTTCCACTGTACACCGTTTGATAAATGCCTTCCTCTAGACATGCAAATACAGAGGCACCATCCTACCCTCAATTCTACTCCTCGTACTGCTGTAAATCTACCATTACTCCTCAATCAGCAATCAGCCTTTGGATTTGTATCAGTACAACTAAAGGACAAATATGGCCACCCTAACTGAATATTTGATATACTCCTCCAAAGCTTCACTCAGAAAACAAACCTGTGGACAGCTTCTACCCCTTGATCAGCTTCTGATAAATAGAACAAACCATACAAATAATTTCCCAAGCACAAGGACTCCTAAGGAAACTGTCATTCTGATTAATCTCCAAGTGCTTTTTGAGTAAACAAATGTTTATATTTAAAAGCCACAAAGTGATTTCAAAGAATTATTTCTATCCCACTCACTCATTGCTTATGGTTAGAGGTAATTGGAAAGCACTTTCTCACTCTATTGATGATTCATGAGTGGGATTTTGGTTTTTTAAACATAACATTCTTCAGTCCAATGTAGAAAGGCAGTAGAAATCAGAGTCTTAAGAACTTAGATTTTCAGAGCAGAGAATAATTAAAATGGTGAAAGGCAAAAGAGAGGGCACACAACAAGCCTTATTTAAACAAATCCCCCACTGAGAGCTAGGAGACTTTGGGACCACAAGCGGTAACTAAAACCAATTAATTTTGGTCTAACTAGACTAAAGGTATTGATTTTATATAAGGATTTGATCCACCATGCTTGTTAGTTGCCAGCACAAAAAATGAATCTCATTTGACAGGACAGCATTGAATGTGGAGATTGCAAGAGTCTGAGCTGAAAAAGTAAAGGGTGAAAGACATTCTGTATTCATATATTCAGAACTGCTTGGGGGGCGGGTCTTTCAGTTTTTCATTTTTTTAAAAATATGAAACCATGAATATCCATACAAAGTTTAGCTTTCTTGCCCAGCACTGTACCTCCTTTCATGCTGTCAGCACAAAAATCATGACTTACCCATATATTTGAATAGATGTCTTCATAAACTACTCAAAGGATAATGAATAATACCATTCACATAGCTACTTCCATATACTACAACCAAACTGAAAAAAAAAGCTCGAAAGATGTGCCCAAGAAAAAGAGACAATTAAGAAAAATATAAGTTAAAAACAGCAAAATGTGAACTATATGAAGATAGAGCTTCAGTGATGATGTAATTTCTATCTGGCTCTAGAAAATTACAGACCCCTCTAGCCTTTGATTTTGCAGTTATTTAACACAGATTTCAGATCAAGACCTGGAATTTCAGTTCCCAAAAATCAAGAGGGTTTAGGAGCAGCCAGACATATTACACAGATAGCTACGTTTGGATTTTCTGTACATCTCATACTTGCCCCCCAGTAGCTCTGGATGATGTAGCTTTCAAGGAGAGGTCAGCAACATATGTTGCCTTAGAGGAACAACCAGTGATGAAGATCTTAGCATTTCTGCTTCAGGATTCTGGAAAGGCATCCTTCTTATTCTCTGCTGCCTTGCATTGTGTGCAGTCATCTAAATTTCACCTGTGTCGAGCATGATGCAAATGTCCATATATGATGCAAAGCACTGATGGAACATACCACTTGTAGCTAGGTATTAAAAACAGGTCAGGGAGCAGGAGGAAGTTCTATAAAGTTTCAGACACTATGTTAGAGACTCTTACACTTTTGTTCATTAGTTTCTACTTGATCCAAGTCAATTATTTGCTCTGTGCTATTACTGTATTAGTTGTCAAGGTGTTTTTTCAGGGCAGACAAAGTCTTTCTGTCCTATGACCCAATGTGTCAATGAATGATTGTATATTATCACCTTGCAAATACCAGTGATAGTTGATAGTCTCTAAGAAATTCCTATAGAGCAGATACCCTTATCATAAACACATTCCCACAGCAATTACTTTTTAGTGACAACTGAAAACAACAAAGACTAGTTTTTCCTCTCAACTCCAAAAGGAACCTCTGCTTTCCAAGGCCAAGAAAGGGTAACAGGCCACCACCCAGGATCTCATGTACAAAGCAACTGTACTGTACAAATGTGAAGCAAAAATACCTCTCATTTCAAGAAAGTGAAGCAGACCCAAGGCATGGGAAAAGCGGGCAGGTGCCCTGGACAGGACACTGCTGAGAATAAGCTGGATATGGCTCACTGCTCATTGTAACTATTTCAGACCCCTGAAAAATCAACTTGCTTTGGTGCTGCCACCCAGAAGAGGTTGAAGGGTGAAGGCCGCTGCTTGGTGCTCTGGCCCCCATAAAAGCTTCAAACCCTGTCCTCTGCCACTGCCATCCCTCTTGTCACAAATAAAACAGCAAGCTGGTTTCCCTAGGATCTCTCCCTTATCTCCTTATCCATCTCTGTCCCCTTTCTTCTGTTCCTTCTGTTCTTCTGACAGGAGTAACCCAGGGTCAGTCAAAACCTGAACCACCTTTTTAGAGCAGCATATTAAATTTTGCCAACACTGCTGAAAATTGCTGTTACCTCTGAGAAAACACAAGCGCAGAACCATGACTTCTGTGGAACACAGCACTGAATCCTGCCATGACCTTAAAGTAGATTCTAAACCTCCTGTCTTCAAGGAGATTAGCTGGGTTTGAGCATACACTTAATTGCTGTCTTGAACTAGGCTAGATTAAACCTCTAGGTCTGTCAAAACAGAAATATTTTAAAGAGAACATGGAAAAATAATCCAAAAGAGGGGCACTCAGTGAAATTCCATCAGTCAGATTTTTTTTTTTCCTTGTGCATGTAGAAAGTGAACTGGGTCATTCAGCATTCAGTGACTTTTTTTCTTACATGCTTTACCACACACTGCAATTACTACCTTAGATTCAGATCACAGTCACAGGGGGTTTAGTAATTTAGTATTTTAAAATTAAAATGGCACTTCAAATTAAAGGGGCACAAATACTATTTGAATATGGTAAATACTGATCATATAATTACATGGTAATTAATTTTCATGTGGTATCTGTGTGATTATGAGATGAACATATGACTTTTCTGTCTTCTAAACAGCACTGCAGCTTACTAGTTAATTACTTTTAGATCTGCTTAGTGTAATTACACTGCAATCCACAGAATTCTGTACATATTCTGTCATTACTTTATGTTTACTAATAACAGCACCAAACTGCCTCAGGTCAGATCTTGTCCTTCCCTCTTCAGCATCCTGTCACCCCAGTATAGATGCATTTATTTTACAGAGGAAAAGGATTGCAGGAATTTATGAGGATTTCTCAGAGGCTCTACATCTTGTATACAAGGTACAAAGCACTCTGTTTCTACTGGGATTTCTTGCTCTGCAATATAATGAGATCTCCAAGCTCGCTGTCAGAATTTGAATTTTCTAATTTTGGAGGTAGGATGAAGAGAGGGGCTGAATAGTTTTGCAGTCATCCAAATACTTTTTTTGTCTGACTTGCTTCTATGTAAATAGAACAATACACATCTTCTGTGCTTCCTCCAGGCTTCATGTATCACCAGCTCATGAAATCATCTCAGTGACTCAGACAAAGTAGTTAAGCTAAAGACAAAGAATCCAAATCTCATTAGGCAACATCTTCATACCCACAAGAAAGATCCTCCCACCTGCAGCTGGGAGAGGAATGAGGGAAGGGGAAGAATGAACATTTGGTTGTTCTCTCTTCTTGCTGGCGTTCGAAATTATCAGGCTGCTGCTCCAGTATGAGAGATGACAATGATGGCCATTATCCCACACATGATACAAATGGTGAAAAGACATAATAAAATGATAGTAGTAGTATGTAACACTTGTGCCCCGTGGTTTGAATAGTTGCTTAGAGCTCAGTCTGTGTGTATTCTCATTGTGCAAATGCAACTTTTTTCAGAGGAAAATACTGCAAGTCATTTACACTTATGCTTGTTTACTGGATCCTCTACTTCACACTCATCCTCAGATATGTAGTGCAAGCTCCTCTCAGTTATCTACATCTTATCTAGGTCATTGTGCATTACTGTGCTTTGGTAATATTGCTTAAACATGATATTTAAAAAATGGGCTAAAAGAAAGCATAACTAACCACTTTATAGCCGATACAATGCGAAAATTATTTTTTTGTTAAATCAAAGGGGTGGGATTTAGGAGGTCCGAGATCAAAATTTTGAGGGCCACAAGATACTCTTCCTGTGGAAAGGAAATGCCAAGGGAACCGACTTCCAGCAAGCTATGTGAGAGAAATTATTTCCTCTAGAGTCATGATTCATAAATCATCTTCAAGGTAAATCATTGTGACTTGTCTGTGATGGGAGTTTCAGCATCATAAACCATACATCATTCTAAAACAAATGGCAGCTTGCAATGTCCTTGTTAATAGCACACTAATACTAGATTTTTTCTTAGATAATGAATTTTCAACATATCCAAACTTATGCATCAGACTTCAGCAAATCCTTGTTATTATGTTTCACTTGCTAAAGTCAACAGTGTTTTAAAAAGCCTTTTAAAATGTTAATTTATGCACTGGAAGTAAGACATGATTCACCATCTGTCACAGAAGGTCACTGACTATATTTGGATCCATTAATAAATTCATAGATTGCAAACAAGTAGAGGTGAGCTACCCCCTGCAGTAGAAGAAGCTGGCCTAAATCCTCACCTTGTTTCTGGGCCAAACTCATATATGTCATTCTTACTCAGATAAATTACAGAGGGATAGAAAAGATAAGTTAGTCACTCTGCCTGCAAAACAACCCACTCAGATGGATCACTGTCAGATTTCAGGTCTAGCAGAGACATGCCAAGTAAGCATGATGACACCTGACCTCTGCCTGTGAAGTTCATCATGAACTTCAGGAGACCCGCAGAATTTAAAACCCTCTAAGGGCCATTGTGCAGGTCTCCTCACTTTTTAAGTCTGAAGTCTGAGCTAAAACGTTCAAAGGTGGCAGCAGTTCTGATCTTTAGCAAGGAATATATGCCACTTATGATTCTCCGTGTTGTTACATGATTGCATCATTTTTAAGTATTTCTACTTCCTTCTGTGGTTTCAAATTGGTCTGCCTGTTGGAGATATTTACACTGATGGGAACAGCTTTTCAGCCTAGTGTTGTCTGGGCAGCACAACATGTCCCAGAGATTGCACTAGTATGATTCAAGCATCAGTTTTCTGGATGCTTTTCTACAGTAGTTTTGAAATTTGAATAATAGAGGTAATCTGGAGATAAGAGAAGCTAGAGTATCTGCTCAAAGCCTTATCAGTTCTCCATGAGTAAATTACCAGAGATAAAACTCTGATGGGGGAAAGCTGAAGAGGGATTTTGGGTGGTCCGCTTTAGCATTTTAGTTTAGATCAGGCATGTATTTTTGAAGCAAATCTCCACGTTGTCCCCACTTACCATGCTCCAGTTCACAATGCAAAGTGGACTTAAAATACCAGAATGGGACTTTCTTCAGATACCATTAAATTGAGCTCCATAAGTGCAGGATATGTGCTTTAGCCACTAAAGCACAGTTGGTCCACACAACCAGACTACACCTAATCTGATATGAAATCCTCTGCTACATAAATGGTTTGGATATTTGGTTCTGGGCACAAGCTCTACAGATCTGATCCTAATAGGTTGCACAGTCTTCTAACATGGATCCAGGGAAGGTGTTTCCTTTCCCAACAGGCCCAGGAGCCCTATTCCTGCTCAGTGTGGAGTTGTCAGCCTCCGCCTGGCAGATCAGTCTCCACCTCTGCATCTGTCCCATCACTCTGAATGAATCCAGACCCTATGTTGTAGGTAACTTGGACCCCTCAGCTGTATGTTATAGCTGTCACCAGTCCTGACTCTGGCTGCGTCTCCTTCTGCTCCCAATTGAACTTCCTGACTGGACCCTGGACTTGGGTCACTTCTTGCCATGTTGGGGGCTCTCGATGGACCCTGTTACTAGCACCCAGCCCTGCTCCTCCAGTAAGGACACTGCCTGGCTTGGTGTCACCCTCAGCAACCTGTTCTTTAGGGAGAAGCTGTCCCTCATTGCATCATTACACCAACAGGACAAACCAGAACTTTTATGTATGCATTCCTTATGTCAGCCTAAAAAGACCTCTTAACAGAGCACAAAAGCACAAAAGAAGATTAAGATCTATTTCAAATGATGCTTTTTTTTTCCCTCTTGGAAAATAAAATTCACAATTTGCTGCAAGCAGGAACAGATCCTCAGCTTCACAGTAGTCTATGATTTTGGAGGAATTGTGCTCCAGCGCCGAGGAGCCTGAGAGCTGGAGTCCATCAGGTAAGTAAACTGGAAAAATCTCTGACAAATTTCCAGCTGAAGGCTGTCTTTCAGGAAAGGTTCATTAGATCTATCCCATGGTTCCATGAGAAATTCAATAAAAATAACTATTTTTTAGGAACTTTTAGATTTCACCAAACCAGCATTTAACATCAAGAAATTTCCATCTGATCCTTATCTTGAATTGCATTTTTTTTAAACTGTTTACAACAAAAACAAGAGGCCAGCATCACATCATCTGGCAGTATCATTGCCAACATCATCTGGCAGTAAAGCATAGATTCTGGGTCAGAATCGGAAAGAAGGGAAACTGAATTTGATGCCAAGGAGGAATGATCTTATTGTCTGTCCAGGTTTGACTTAGAACAGAACTAATTCTGTTCAGTGATTTTACTTTTCTGCTGAGTGTCTTCTAACTAGCTGCTATTTCTGAAGTTAATGACATATTTTTGCAGACAGTGTCTGTTTCTTGCAGCAATAATGCTTGATATTTAGAGTTATTATTAAGGACTGGTATGCAGAAAGGCTCTTGCTTATACTTGCTCCTACAGAGGCCAAGGTCACTTCTAACTCTTGTGTACCACATTAGGAGTGCAGAAAGCAAAAGGCCACACCAGCTGGGAGGAGGGGATACAACAGGTGACCCTAAACTGACCAACGAGTTATTCCATCCCACATACGTCATATTCAGTATAAAGCTGAGGGATCACAAGGGTCAAGCTCTCTTCTCCAATGGCTGGCATCCAAGGAGGACTCTGTATGTTCTGCCTTCGATTCTGATCCATATGTTCCTGAATCTGGTTCCCTTCTGCTGCTGAGTCCAGTCTAGAACTTCTCCAGTGCTTGCCCACATCATCAGTGGTAACAATGACATAACTGCCATCAGGGGAGTTGGGTGTGATATTGATTTTGTGTACATTTGTATATATTTCATTTCATTGTTATTATTTTCATTAAAACTGTTTCTTTTTCAATCCATAAGTCTCTCTCCCTTATTCCCTTTCTCTCCCCTTTGGGGAAGGGAGAGGGGTTAATAGAGAGTGTCCACAATTTATCTAGAGGCCAGCCCAGCCTTAACCCTTGACATTGTCCAAGGAAAAAGGAAAGAAAGAAAACAGACAGAGAGGGAGTGAGATAGTATCCCAGTAGTGCTAATGATTCCATATGAAGAACAATGTGTGCTAACCTTGTATGGAAAATGTTAAGTGCATCTTTCTAGTTTATATAAAACTAAACCATTAAGAATCTTTAAAAATTTGACTTTTCTGTCCCTGGAGTTACAGATACTCATCTGTTTAAACATCTGGAAAGCTGTTTTCAAGAAAACTAAAACAGAATCAAGATGAAGGCATATAATTTGAGATTAATATATTAGAGTATGGAGGGTTAACCTTGGCTAGGCACCAGGTGCCCACCAATCCACTCTAGCATGCCCCCCACCCCTCCACACCCCTCAGCAGGACAAGGGGGAAGAAAATAAGATGAAGGAAAAAAACTTGTGGGTCAAAATAAAGGCAGTTTAACAAAAAAAAAATGCAAAGTCAAGCAAAGGCAGCACGCAGAACCAAAGAAAACAAAGATTTATTCTCTACATTCCATCAACAGGCAATGTCTGGCCCCTTCCCAGGAAGCAGGGCTCCAAAACGCGTAGCAGTTGCTCTGGAGGATCACGGATGCCCCCACCCCCTCCTCCTTTTCCCTGGCTTTTATTTTTGAGCAGACATCACATGGTATGGTGACTTGTAGAAGTAAAAAAAAAGATTAATCTCACCATTCTGCTTCCTCGGATCAGAAATGGCAAATCAAATGTGGTTCTTCAGTGCTAGTTTCCCATGGCTGGATGCACCTTAAAAAAAATAAGGTTCTTTAGTTCATACAATGCTTGACACTAAAGTGAAAATATCACTAAGATATCTTGATAAATATCTACCTGAAAACCATATTGAATTTAGTGTTATTAGCAATGAAATGTTCAATAAAAAGACAAACTGAAAATTTGCAAAACACAAAACATTTTAGCTTAAAAGAGAATGAGCCAACATATTCTTTGTTTCTGTTAATCATCATTTTGCCTTGTCAGTCTTTAATGGCAATCTGTCACTGGCAATATTTGGCATAGAAAACCAGCACATGCTTATGTCTAAATCTGACTGTGCACATGCATGTATCAGCATGTGTGGGCAGGTATCTCTTACACACACAGAGACATAGGTCATCTGTAGCTGTTTGAGAAGACTATAAATAGATAAAGTGGCATTTTCACTTGCTTCCCAGGAAGAAACAGTGGGATAGATCAAGTCTCAGAAGAATCTCTCTCACTATGCTTTGTCTTTCTGACAAAGTCTACCAAAGAATGAGAGAAACAATACACTTCTCATTTGCCTGATTCTCACAGCATGCTTTGCAACCTAGATGGACTAGCTCATCCTCAGATTTCTCCTCTTTAAGCAGGTACTGTCAGGTCCTTTCTGTCAAAGCCCTCATGAAAATCATCACGTTGCTATTAGGATTATTCCAGTCCTAATGATCAGTCTCTAAGAGTGGGTTTTTCCTTTGCACTAAGATTCATCCAGCTTTTCAGCTTCACTTTTAGAGGAAAAGAGGTTTTTTGCAATCTTGTCCTTTTATTTTGATCTATATATCTATCCTTGAAAGTATTTTAACTCAGAGGCCAGTTTCTACCAAATGTGACAAAGAGGTTAAAGCTCAAAGATATGTCTGACACGCTTGGGGCTGGAGTTACGGAAAAGCCAAGTAGAGGAGACATCTCCCACAGTGTCTCCACTGCAATGAAGTACACTCCTTATTAGATGTCAAATCAAAGAAACAAATCCATAGGAAATGACTTCTCTCATGAGGGAAACTTCTGTCACTGGTAAAAGAGAACTGATTTTCTTCACACTGGAGCAGGAGCTGTGACAATTTAGCATGGAGTCCGTAACAGAAGAGATATGAAAGATAGTAGCCTTTCTCTTCATAATGATAAATTTTTTCTTTATGTTTGCCAGCCTCTGCAACAGGAATCTCAGAGCATGGGCAAGGACTCTACAGTAAAATTCAAGTCCAGCCTGCTTTAGAGTATGCAGGATTTTGTTTTATTAAGATATAGAGGATATAAAGTAAAAACTGGCTGGAAGATATGCATGTGAGTTCACTGCTTGTTCCTTTGAGAGCTAGCATTTCCTGGCTAGTACTAATCAAACCATGCAAAAATATCTGTATTTGTTAGTAACGTATTTTAGAAAACAGCAATAAAATTTGTATATTGCATTGCATTACAGTTTATTTTTATATCTATGCAAGCAATGGCTTAGCTATGGAGTGTACAGATTCTGCGAGAGAACTATGCGCTGGAAAAGCCTAAGCAGAAAGGCAGGGAGAGTTCAGAAGCAGCTGAATAAAAACAAGACTTGGTTCATTTCCCATACCAGCATGCAATGACAGTTTGTAAGAAGAACTATGACTGGATTACATCATGTGTCAAATTCTCTGCCTGCTCAGTCTTTATTGGTGTCAAAATCTTATTGTTCAGACCGACAGACAACTGAACATGACTTTAAAGGGTTAGAACATTGTATTCAAGTGCAGTTCCAGCAGATTTAAATCAGGAGGTTGCGGCACCCCTGATTTCCCAACCTGTTGTTTCCTCAACCCTTACAACAGCATTCATGAAGCCAAGGAGCCAGATCAGTGAGCTGCTCTAACTCAAACCTATGTTTATATAGGTATATACTGTAGGGATAAACCAGCTATATAGTCAGTTTTCCACACAGCTCTCCAAGCAGTCGTGGCACCAGAGGGGAACATGGGAACTACATGACTGAGGGCAGAAGATGGGACCCTGGCATCCCTATCTATGGCCAGTTTAAACTCTGGTAGAAGCACTTCCTGAAAGCATGTTCAAACACAGTCAAAAACAACAGAGGAAAAGAATATACATCATGCAACGGCAATATTAAGTACAGAAGCAATTATGCTGAGCAGTGTTCACATCCACTGATCATGCTCGGAGAGTAATTGCTTTCCATCACAGATGTTTTTCAAGGGTGTCTTATTCTTTTCCTGTCATTGACATAGCCACACTCCTGGTTGTACAACTGAGGTCTTTTCCCAAGCAACCCCTGCAATAGCTAATTGTTCCTTTGTGCTCTATCTGCATAGTTACAAGGTCTGGATAAAAGAGTAGTACTCTTTGACTGCCAGTCACACGCAGAGGTAGAGTAAAAAATATTTTTCTTACATTTAAATGGGATCTCCTGTGTTTCTATTTGTGCCCATTACCTCTGGTCCTATCACTGAGCATCACTGAGAAGAGTTTGGCTTCACCTCCTTACACTGTCCCATCAGGTATTTATGCACATTGATCAGATCTTCCCAGAGCCTTCCCTTCCTCAGACTGAACAACCTCAGCTCTCTCAGCCTCTCCCCACTGCACAGATTCTTCAATCTCTTCATCATCTTTGTGGCCTTTTACTGGGGTGTCTCTCATCTGTCCCTTGTACTGGGGAGTCCACACCTGGACCCAGCACTCCAGATGTGTTTCACCAGTGCTGTGAGTAGAGCAGAAGGATTGCCTCTGTCGACCTGCTGGCAATGTAGGGGCTGTTGGCCTTCTTTGCTGTAAAGGCACATTGCTGTCTCGTGCTCAAGCTGTTATACAGCAGGGCTTTCAGGTCTTTTTCTGCAGAGCTGCTTTCCAGCTGGTCAGGCTCCAGCATATTGGGTACATGGGGTTGCTCTTCCCCAGGTGCAGGACTTCACCTTTCCCACTAAAGCGTTAGCATGTAAAAGAATATTAGACATGAAAATCACTCATAAGACTGCACTATGTATCTCAGAATTTCAAGTACTTGAGGAGGGCAGATGCTGTCTGACCATGTGTAGATAATTTTTACACTGTTAAATAAGTAGAGAGTAAAGTCTCTTTATGTGTCAGGATTTCTCACCTCTTTCAGAAAATGCCAGGAAGGAGCAGAAATCAGAAGAAACTGGTAAAATATTGCCTGTCCAGTCTAAGTTCTATTGCTTCCTTAATGTAAACCTGAGGTGGGAGGGGGAAGAAAGAAACAAACATAGTAACGTGTGACAAAACCACAGTTTAGTTACGCAGGTGAAAAATGTGATAATAAGTGCAAATTTTTAAAAAATCAGATTTTATTTCTTGATAACTTCAGTTTCCAAGATTTCCCTTTTAATAGAGCTAAATGAAAAGATTATTAAATAATTTCCTTCTTGCACTTTCCCATAGTAAAATGGAGTAGCAGAACCAAAGACCTGATTCACTGAGATGGTGAGACCCTCACTAAAATAAGCTTCTCACTTTGTGGAGTCTCAATCGTTTTACATAAAATATCAGGAAGGGAAGCACCTTACTTTCCATAGGGAAAGGCACAGACAGGAGACTGGAAGAATGTGATATACAGGAATTCCTGGGGAGTTTTGCTTTGTGTTTGGCTTTTTTCAAAATGAGGACATGCAGTTCCTGCTCCTTATGGATATCTGCAGGCAGTTTCAGTGTTTTTTGAGAGAAGCTTTAATTTCAACTCTATTTCCACCTGTGGTGCTTAATTTAGGAATGATATATCTGCAGCTTGATGCCACAGAGATGTGTAGTGTGTGAAGGCTTTTCACTTTTATCTTGATGCTTTTACAACGAGCATTGGAAACGCAACTCTTGGTGCCTGAGACCACAGCTGCCGAATGTCTGTCATCCTCTTGGACAGCTGGTGTTAAAGGTCTCAGGTTTAATCAGCCTTTTAAAACCACAGGCTTGAGAAAGTTGTTTGTAACCATGGGGATTTCTTGCAGTGTAGTGCTCTTGCTATGAAGATCCACTCCCCTTTCCCCCAGTAATACCCAGCCACTGACCAGGATATGCTGCAAAATGTTTCTTGCCTTGGTCCTCAGCCTTGGAGACCTGTAAAACAAACAAGGATAACTTTATACAGCAAATTCCTAAGTGCTGGCCCAGAAGCCTGAGTAAAACTTTTCCACTTCTCCGCATCACAACAACCTGAAGCCAGAAAAGGTAGGTCTGAGCATGGTGGTTTCCTGTGGTTCCATGCCCTGTCCTTGGATAAACCAACAAGTACTGAAAATGTGAATTTTGGTAAAAACTTTTCCTGCAACTAATTCCTAGCTCTTTCTCCTATGCAGATCCTTTGGTTTGTTTTTTTTTTTTTTTTTGTTAAAGTTCATCTTTGGCTTCACTCTTTCCTTTAGTGGACAACTACTCTGGTTCACTTTCTTATCTTTTTCTTATCTTTCTATTTCATGACAATTATAAGAAAGGAATATCTTTCAGACTTTTATCTGTCTGTCAAATTTAGCTAAAATTGGCCACAGAGATTACATTTTTTTTGTGGGGGAGGCCAAAGCATCTGACAGATAAGCATTTTCTATATGGAAGCTGGATAGAAACATCTAAAAATACATAATACTCTCAGGAACTCTAAAGCTTTACATATGTTAGATGATGGAATTAACTAATTTCTATTTTTTTAAATAGCATTAGGAAAAAATCCAAATGGTGTGACTTGCATATGAAAATTCTTTTTTTTGATGCTTGAAACTTTTAAGCAAAGCCACAATGGCAGGTTCATTTTAAAGGCTCCTTTTTTCCCTTTTCTTAACCCAAATCATAGAAAGCTATTTATCCTTTTAATTTAAGGCCTGATCCAGCAGTTAAAACTGCACATTGCAGTCCAGTTACAAAAACAGAACTATAGACTGTGGAAGTGTGGATCTTTTTAATCTCTGCAGTGTCACACTCTAGTTCTTGTTACTATTCATTAAACAGGAGCTGTTAATGTTATTTGTTGACAGCAAGAGTTATCATTATTTGACAGTCATTATCCTGCAGCAAGGCTCTTCAGACCTTTTTGGATCCTTTCTCTGTGATTATGCTGTACTAATTTTTTTCCATTTGCTGTAGCTCATTTATCATTTCAATTGGGAATTACCACAGAAGCCCAATTTCCCAGTAAGTGTTATTGGTAAGAAAGCAAAAGGGAAGTAGTAGTTTTGAACTAAGGTTGGTCCATCCTATCTTTCAAATAGGAAAAAAATTGCCAAAATTATATAGACTGTTAGTTTCCCTTAACAGTGCTTCAAATGTGGCTGTGTTACTTCCACTGACCAAAGTTTCTTTGTAAAGGGAAGAAGGAAAGGAAGAAATGCGTAACTCCTGATGCCTGCAAAATTAATCACTAAAGTAGTAGGAGAAAGACAATTAAAAAAAATATAGTGGGATGATGAAGAAGGAGGGAATAAGATGATCTAAGGAAGTTTGTGAGTCAGGCTGCTCTTTCAGTAGGATTTTGTAGCCCTTGGAGTATCATATTATACTGCAAAAATAATATAAGGAAAAGTTTGAATTTCTAATCCTTTGGAAAATCACCTTCTCATTCCAAATCAATGTCAAAATATTGAGGTTTTTTTCTCATCAAAAAGTTCAGAAAAACTCTGATTCAGAAATAGCTAAATATTGTGTTATGAGTCAGTTTGTCATTAAATTGGATTATCTGCCATCCCACATGGTCTCACAGGAGCTGTATCATTACCAGCTCATAATCTACTTCATAAGCAGTGCTCAGTGTCAGGACTTCATCTTTCATAATGCACTGACGCTTATGAATCTTCACATGTTTCAATCAAAAGGCATCACGAGAGTTATAACCCATCTGGGGAGCACAGATTACAGACTGTCTAGAGGCAGGACTCTAAGCACCTAATCTACAGAAATTTCAGTGAGAGGAGGAGATCCAGGTTAACGCTGACCTAAAGCTACCATTTCGAATTTGGCAAAAAGGAGTGTTTAAGTATTCCTAATGTACTTTTTAAAAAATCACCAACATAAAAACATGGTTTTATAGAAAATTTATGTTGTTTAGAAGTTGGTCTCCTCTGCCTAAAAGAAACAAAAGAAAAATTTCCTGGCCATCTCTTAGTGTGATGCAAGTTGATTTTAGACTATGCAGGAGAACGGGATATAGTTGTAAAGAATGAAAGAACCTGTTCCCTTTGATTCTGGCAGGAAATAATTGTATAGAGTCTCTACATGAGGCACTGCCTTAGAAAGGCAGGATGGGCATGAATATTAGAAAGAAGTCAGATGGCAGGATGTAAGGCAACATGGCTGGAGTATTCTGATGCTTGATAAATCTGTGACTGGAATGATCTATTTCAGGCTATATTACTAACTGATTTAAAGCAGCTAATTCATCTGAGCAATCAATTTATCTGAGCTACACAAAATCACATCAGCAACCATTACATATCAAAGCATAATAAAATTGAGGGCATGTTGAGAACCAAGGGTCACTGAGGTGTTGCTTTATGCTTTATCCCCACTTAACAAAAAAGGCAAAGAAAGATAATCTTCTAATCAGCCCAATAAGAAAAATGGAGATGAGAGCTCTTTTTATGTTCTTTGATACATTTCATACGCATTTGCTTTTTTGACACCAGAGTTCTTTCTCAAAAATGAGATAATTCCTCTAAAACTTTCAGTAATGTTTTAATTATAAAAAGAAATACACTTTACAGGATATTTTTCTTGATAATGGGTTATTTTTTGCATTTGTTTTTGAAAATGTAGAGGAGAAAATGAAAGGGTCATGTTTCTATCATTACACTCCATTCTGTTCTGTTCTCTACTGCATCATGTATCCTATTTGATATAATAAAGCAATTTATCATTCCTTAATCACACCCCTTGTCTTTGCTTCTATGAAAAGATTGGAACAATGCAGGTAGGAAAGAATTAAAGTTTAATGTCACTTGGTGTGGCTAGAAGGAAAATAGGTCTTGTCAAACAAATAAGATTTCAATTCAGCTGAGACTACAGGTTTGATTGATGAAGATAACTGCAGAGGTATAATTGAATAGTTAAGTACTGATGTCTTAAATTCTGATTTAAAAATTAGCCGTCTGTATGATCAATGGCTTAAGAATCATCCAACTAACAAACCCTCAAAAGCCAGTGAAGATCATTACTTAGTGCTTCTGCTGGAACAGACTAGAAAAGACTTTCATATATCTGACAACTGCACTGTAAAAAGCACTAGTATTTTGTAGAGGAAACTGTTAAAAAATTAGACAGAACTTCTCACCAGAGGGGACTTTGTCCCTCTCACCCAGTAAATACTTAGCTGTGTGTGTGTATATATATGTATATACATATGTGTGTATATGTGTGTGTATATATAAAGCAAAGTAGAGGTATTGAGACATTCTAAGAATGTCTACAGTATGGTAAGAGATTGCATCTGGGGCATGGGTAATCTGGGTTGAAATCCAATCCTCAGGATGAATCATGAAGACAAATCTGCACTTGAATTTTCCAAATTCCTAAGTTTTGTGTTTCTCATTATTCTGGAAGGGAATTATATTATCTTTAGTGTTCATTACACATTCCTGAATTGGCAAAATCTCTCTTTAAAATTCTTATCATAACCAGCACAATCTATGAAGGATTATTAATTCAAACATATTGACATAATGCAGTGAAAAAAAGACCTTTAAAAATACCAGCCAAGGTCTGTTCTCTATGGAAATTCTGCAGGGTCTGACAATACAGCTGACACTAATCAGTACCTTCTTCAGTGGTATGGAAATAACATGAAATCACTGCTAATAAAATCATATCAAATGATGCAAAGATAAGTGGAATGCTAAATAACGATGAAGAAATGCCATTGCTCTTTGTAAATTGCTCAGTAAACTGAGTCCATTCAAGCAGGATACCTTACACTAAAATACATAGAAGGTGCAATACATACAGTACAGAAGGAGACACTACTTTGTGAACATAGCAGCTGTGAACAGGACTTAGGATCCCCACTGTCTGAGGCAACTGCTGCAGTAAAGGGTGGATGTAGACCCTGCTCAGATGGCAGGTGACTATTTCAGTCTGTATGTGTGTTCCTGCCTGATACCGATTACTAAAGATCTCTCAAATCTAACAGAAAAAGCCACTCACACTCAAACTGCAAAAAGTCTTACATTTGTAACAACCTAAATACCAGGGAAATGGTGAATTCATCTTCCCTCAATCTCTTCAACTGAAGACTTGATGTCTTCAAAAGAAATTATGTTTCAGTTTGACAATTTCTGAAGTTTTCATAGATAACATTGCTTCTGTGTCCATGATCTCATCCTGGAATGCAATCTTGTAGCCTGGGAACCACTAACATAGCTAAAAACAAGTTATTAGCCTTCAACATTTCCAGCAAAATGAAATGTATTAGTTTGTAAAATACAGAAGATTTGATTAGGTTCAGTCCTTTGAAGTGTATCAGATATTTCAAGTATATCATGTGCTTCAGCAGTCAGTTCAAGTGACAAATGTAGCACCTCACACAGCTCCACAGGGTAAGTACATTCCCATCACTGTTATGTGTAATTCTGCCATACTCCATCATCAGTGTCAACCACATTATGGATCAGTCTTATGACAAAGTAAAAAAAATCACTCCAAACAAGCATGTAGTTCCACAGGCTCCAGCACTGCATAAGCCTGGTTTCCCATGAACTTTTAGCCTATGTCACAGACTTTGGTATGTAAAAAAATGCTAACTCCAGCTGGAAATTCAATCTCTTTCTCACATGGATTGTCCAGGAGCTCCACTGGGTGAGCTTCCAGACATGTTTTTGCTTTGGGTATTGCATATGTGAAGTCCTTCTCCTTCATTTATGCACCTGTTTTCATGAAACTGGAGAACTAACTCTGCAGTTTAATCAAGCAAATTCAAGCCTGTCATTTGCCGCTCAGTTTTAGGTACCTAATAATGTTGTTTAAGTGCTTTAGCTCAACAATCACTGACTGAAAAGAAGTGGGTGTTCTGAAGGCTTTTAGAAGCACTTATTGTCCAACTAACTTTAATGTCTAAACTATGGTCATCAAGATGTCTCCTCACAGAGAGCTCTAAAGGCACCTACTCTTCTGGCTTAACTCTACTGGGAATTCAGTAAGCTGCATCTTTGCTAGGGGTTAAAAGACAAACATTATAAATCTTCAGTTGAGGATACTTGACTCTGAATGCTAGTCATCGTGAACTGTATAAAATATTATCAGAGAAGACCAGAACCCCAAAGGCCATATTAGCACTGTGTTGTATGAGCATAAGCCTTTTTTCCACAGAAAGCATATTTAACATAAAATGTTTTAATTTCTCTTTTTATTTTTTTCTCTAAAAGACAAGCTTCAGCATATTTTAAGACAGCTGACATCCAAATTTTTTTAACAAATAACTATTTTAAGGAAATTTGAATAAAAAGGTTTTCCCAAAGTCTAGTATTTTTATTATTATTTTATTAGATGCTTTTTGATTTCTTTATTTTTCCAGAGAAAAGTGCTTTATAAATATCAACATCATTTCATCACATTTTTCTAAGTTAACATTATCATTTACCATTATTGCTAAGATTATGCTCCAGCTGGCTGAACTATCCAGCAAGAATCAAACTCATCACCAGACTGGTCTTAAATACATCACTAGAATTGCTGGCAGCAAAGTCTATGGTGGCATATAGATCTGCTAGACGTGCACTTCTGTGCATTATAAAAGCTCCACATTTTCAGTCAGTGTACATATAGAATATTTTATCCTTGGGCTACCTGCAGTTTAGGATTGACTTGGATTTGTTTCCCTCCCTCCTCTGTATGATAGCCCAAAGGATAGTTCTTTTTCTTCCTGTTTTTTTTGTTGCTCTTTCCAGCATGCTAGCCTACGAGGGTTATTTTCTCCATTATTCTATCTTTGTCTTATTTCTTGTCTTCCTTTACCTTAATACACTTGTTCAAAACCATTTGCTATATTACTTCACTGCTCTCCCTGAAATTCAATAGGAGACATCTTTATAGAGATAAAACTGCTCCTCTCATAAATCTCCCTAGTATGCTGGATTCATACACTCCACGAGAGTCTGCCTCTCATCAGGGATTCCTTTCTCCAAAATCATATAGGAATGGAAATATTCTTAACTGTACAAGTTTTTGGAACATCTTTTGATCTGTAGTTTTTATCTCAGAACTCATCAAATTGCTCTTTCTTGTGTTCAGACACCATTTCTAACAATGCTGTCTGCTTTATTTGCTTTCTTTTTTCTCTCATCAAAATACTGAAAGGGTATTATCTCCACTTTTTTTAAATCACGGGGAGCTGCATCTGTTGCTTTTTTTGCATAGATATTTAGTGGTTCAGCCTGAAGCTGTTTGATTTTTCTTCTCAGAATGGTAGTGTTCAGCTCTTAATCACAGTCTCTTCTTCAGCATGAATATCACAAAGCTGAATATTGCTGCTTTTCTTGCATCACATGTTAAGCAATGTATAAGATTTTTTTTTTCTGATGGCCCATTGTCTTTTTATTAAGACTTAGAGATATTCTGCAAATGTAGCCATCAATACAGCCACATATTGGCTTATCAGTCTCTCTTTCAACAGCTTGCTTCTGCATTTTTAATTAATGCAAAGTTTACCAGAGGGTAAACAAGCAAGCAGCAATTTTGCCAATGTTCAGTACCTCTGGTTCTCCTTATGGACCAATAATTTAGTAATCCCCTGCATATTAGCAGCACATGACTCACCCTCTGTAATAGTAACTGAATAGCAGCTGACAGGAAAAATTTCACTGAACCTTCCTGGAAATACCACAAACTCGTTTGGAACTGTGAATTTCAAAGTAAGACATCCATGAAATTTATGATGTGAGGATGTATAACAAATCAATGTCTCAATATCATTTAGTGGATCTACAATTTCTCTTGCTATCTCTGCATTTGGGACACATAATATGGACTGATTCATAAAACAAAACCTAAACTGCAAAACTAGCATGAGAATACTGTGATTTATGATCACAGAACACATCTGTGACGTTGTTATGTGTAAGGTAATTAATTATTGTACAAGTGTTTGAAACTCATACAACTGTTGAAAACTGCCAACACTTTGAACCTTTACTATTTATAGTGTTAAATAATAACTGCAAAGTACCTCAGGGCACTATAAATAAGTGCAAAGCATCTTCAGTACTTTCTCAGTCCCTGTTTCAAACTAACATAACAAAGTATATCTCAGATACATGAAGAAAATAAACAGTAAGCATAAATTATTAGTAGTATAAAACTCCAGTTGTACTAGAGGGGTGTGGAATAAGGTAAAATACTAAAAAATGCCCAGGAACTGTGTTGGCTTTTTCAAAGACAGGATCTAATTTGACCTCATTAAATTGTACTCATAGTTAGAGGAACTGACAAAAGATGTTCCATGGAATGCAACAAGCAGTCATATGTGCAAATCGCTGCTTCACCATGCTGGTACCCTTTCTCGAGCTGATGCCACCCATTTGGGTGTGCAGCCATGAGACAGCAATACACATCTTCAAATTGTCACCAAACTTTAAAAACAGTAATGCAGCAAGTCAGCAACTCAGCTGGGATAAGCCACTGATGGTCCTTCTCTGAGATTCTGTTTTCAAACTATTGACTGGAAGCCCTGAAACTTTTTCATGTCTGGAAGTTAACAAATACTGAGCTTCTTTTACATACCTCAGCTTTACACAGTTGTCTGTTTGAATATGGGCAGAGCAGAGGGAGTGTCAAGAACTTGCCCTATCTCTTTTCTTTCTGCCTTTGTTCTCTTTAGGTGTGCTCAACAATGGTATGTGTTCTTCTGTAAGTTAAACCACAACAATGACCTTCATTCAACAAGGACTATCAAACTTACTAGCACGAGTCACAGAAACAGAGCCTGAGATATAGGTTTTAGAAAAAAATTTAAGATCTATTGTTTGTTCTGTTTTCCTTCACTCCATTTTTAATCATAAAATTGTCATATCATATGTCTTTCCTTAAAAATAGTGGGTTTTGCCTCCAGCAACCCACAAGTCACAAACATAGATTGCTAATGATGTTTCTGTTTTCCCTTATTCCTCTCAGAAGTAAATTTTCTGTCTGATATTCTCTCTCCAGGAGAAATGATCTTTTTAAAAGTCTGATATGTATTCATTCTGAGTTAGTCTTATCCTATCATGCAACTCTCCCATGACTGATTTTCCACTTCGTTGACTTTGTTTTTTATGCCTTATAGGACTTCTGAAAGCTTACAGTAGGCATTACAACTTTTGCATGAGCGCAAATTCTGGTGGTATAAATTACATTCAAATCTCCTGGCCAGTATTTTCTGGCAGGTCCTCAGAGATGAGTGGCTAATAGGAAGCACGGTACAATGAGACTGAAGTGGAATTCACGTTGTCAGCACCTGCATCTTTATCCTTGCAAACCTGAAGTCTCAAGGAGACTCTTCTGTCTGAATTGAGAGAGCTTTGTACCAAAATATAACAGGTAGCACCCTTCAGATCTAGAGTTAGCTTCAAAAGTGTTAGTAACCTTTATTAAATCACATGCCTTTCCAGGTTTCTCAGGGCAGATTAGTAAGGAGTACTAGACAGCTGGCTGTCTTCCACAACACCAAATTCATCAAATTCATCAAAGACCTGTTCCATTAGCACCACATACGCCTGTGTGGAGCATGCTGAACCCTTACGATCAAGCAGGCATTTTACATGCTTTCATTTAGCAACGTATAATACAGTTGTGGTGCAAGTGAGGCAGGACTATTAATTTTTATTTACTGGTTTTGTGCTCCTGATCAGAATTATTAACTTAGGAAAAGAAGATCAGGAATCCAGCCATGTTTTTGGTTTTCAAATCATCTGTAGAAGTTGGACAAGTAATTTTCTGCAAGGGCTCTCAGCAAACCATTTTACAACATACTGGGTTTAAAGGGCAGTCAACTCACTGCAGCTGTTTAAGTCATTGAATTGGATGGAATTTGCAGCTCAGGAAGCTTGCAGCCCTACTGACTGAGAGAAGGCATGAAGAAGGAACGGTTTCTAATATCTTTTTTCTTTAGTTATGCACTACTGGATAGCAGAAACAGGACTCCAAACAGCTGGTCCTGAAGGGATGGTGCATTGAGCACAGAGCCAGGATCTTTTCAGTGGTGCCCAGTGAGAGGACCAGAGGCAATGGGCACAAACTGAAATACAGGAGGGTCCCCCTGAACATCAGGAAACACTTTTTTCCACTGTGAGGATGGCCTAATGGGAAGGCCAGAACTGCATGCACTACTGCAGATGTGACCTCCCGAATGCTGAGTAGAGGGGGAAGATCACCTCCTTTGACCTGCTGGCAATGTTCTGCCTACTGCAGCACAGGATACCATTAGCCTTCCTTCATGCCCATATTGAATAATACAAGAAGGGAATAAAGGCCCTGTGTTTTCTCCATGGAATACAAAGTGTTATGTACTTAAATCTTCTTATAAAAAAGGAAGCATTAAGGAAAAACATCTCATCAGCAGTTGTTACAAGTGAATTAATCTTCTTTATTGCCATCCATAAATATTGCTAATGCATTGATGTTTCACACAATGAACCCAGAGATGAGAAAATATAAATCATTAATATATCCAGTATTTTCCAGCCACCTCATAACACAGAAGTTGGATGCATCTGTACAGTACCTTGTAAAAATTGTGCAACTCTCCATATCCTGCAAAGTTAAGAGAGGTTATTTGCAGCAGGCAGCTGGTTGTGGGAGGACTACTTAGTAAATTCAGTTCCCAAAAGGCAGATTCTTCAGTGTTCATAAGGCTCCTGGCATCAAAAGCAGACCAGTTTGCTCCTCCATTCATGGTGTGAACCTAAGAAGTATTCTCAGGAATGGTACCATGCAGGCGTGAACAGAACAATTGTATTATGTTTAAGGGGGACACATCTCAAGCTTCCAGTGACGCCAAACAGCTATCCATATTTTACTTTCATCTGAGGTCTTACTCTGCTTCTGCCTATTACACACCTTTGATTTTCCTCCTATTTCCTTCTGTATCTTTCTAAAACACATCCTAATGGAGAATTCCTCTCTCCCTTGGAATTGTCACCTACTCCTTTTTGGTGGCTTTGTGCACCTGATGAATGAGACAGATGCAGCAATCAAAGATCTGGCTCTCCATTTTGTCCATAAGCAACAAGGAAAGGTCTGGAATTTATAAGAAATGAAACTTAACTAGGAACTCCTGCATGTATTTCATATATAACCATAGTAACAGAGCTCACAGCAGATTATTTCATTTGGTCAGCCACGCTGATGGTGGTTGCTATGGATGTTTTAATGGTTTCTAACTACTTAGCAATTAAAAGGTGTATTGAGTTTGCATGGCAAGGTTTTGGTAGGGGAGGAGCTACAGGGGTGGTTTCTGTGAGAAGCTGCTAGAAGCTTCCCCTATGTCCAATAGAGCCAACGCCAGCCGGCTCCAAGAGGGTCCTGCCACTGACCAAAGCTGAACCAACCAGCAACAGTGGTAGTGCCTCTGTGATAACATATTTAACAAGGGTGAAAAAACCCAACCAAACAACCAAAAAAACAAATTGCAGCTGGGAGAAAGAAGTGAGAATATGTGAGAGGAAAAATGCTGCAGATACAAGGCCAGTGAAGAAGTGGGAAGAGTATGTTGTCCAGGTGCTGGAACAGAGATTACCCTACAGCCCATGGTGAAGACCATGATGAGGCAGGCTGTTCCCCTGCAGAGCATACAGGTTAATGATGGAACAGATGTCCACCTGCAGCCCATGGAGGACCCCATGCCAGAGCAGATGGATGCCTGAAGGAGGCTGTGACTCTGTGGGAAGCCTGCACTGGAGCAGGCTCCTGGCATGAACTGTGAACCTATGGAGAGAGGAGCCTATGCTAGAGCAGGTTTGTTGGCAGGACTTGTGATGCCATGGGGGCCCATGTTGCAGCATTCTGTTCCCCATGGAGGGGACCTACACCAGAGCAGTTCCTGAAGAACTACAGCCCATGGGAAGGACTCATGTTAGAGAAGTTCATGGCAGACTGCCTCCCATGGGATGGACCCCATGCTGGAGTAGGGGAAGAGTATGAGGAGTCCTCCTGCTGGTGAAGAAGAATGGCAGAGAAAACACATGATGAAATGACCATAACCCCCAGTCCTTGTGCCCTTGCATCACTGAGAGAGAGAAGGTAGAGAAATTGTGAGTAAAGTTAAGCTTTGAAAGAAGGAAGAGGTGGGGGGAAGATGTTTAAAGATTTGGGTTTATTTCTCATTATCCTACTCTGATTTCATTGGTAATAAATTAAGCTAACTTCCTCAAGCTGAGTCTGTTTTACTTATGATGGTAACTGGTGAGTGACCCTGTCCTTATCTCAACCCACAAGCCCTTCGCTATATTTCCTCTTCCCTGTCCAGCTGAGAAGGGAATTGATAGAGCGGCTCTGTTGGGCACCTGGCATCCAGCTTGGGTCAATCCACCACAAAATGTTTTGTAGGAACTTGTTTCTTTGACATTATGTAATTTCCCTGGGGTGAATTTCACATTTGGCTACAACCTATTCTGGCATTCCTCTAAGTACCACAGTAGTCGTTACACATACACACATAGACAGGCACAAATCAAATAGCATAAGTCACTTATTTCAGACAGGCTGTTTCCAGTGTGTAGTTAATGAAAACACTCCACATGCAGATATAATAACCAAAAATGAATATGGGCAATCTAGTTCAATGTAATTGTGACCCATCTTCACTATAATCACTGTCTGCGTGGCAACAAGGTATCACACAGCTTTCCAGCAGGTCAGAATCAAAACCATGTCTCTAAAGATGAAGAAACTAAAAAAAAGAAAAAAATTATTTATAGCATCTGATATCATTTCCACATTATTGTACAGCACAATAGGACATTTTGTGTTTTTTCATTCCAGTGCAGGAATTAAACTGGAGAATGCTAGTACCAAGTAATGTGTTGCAGAGATTTGGAGCACTTACAGATCAAAAACAGCCTATATGGCTTTTGGATAAAATGAATAACTCCAAAGCTGCATAATACTATCATGAAAAGGTTGGAACACTAACAGATTAATTAAAATTTGACTTTACAGGACAGATACCTTTTATTAGTTCAAATCTCACCTGATTTTATTCACCTCTTTCTATGTATCCAATTAAAATAATATGAGCAATTAATATTAATCAGATAAAAGATTTAAATTATTCAGTCAAATAAATCTTCCACATATTTCCTCCTCCTAATAAGTTCTTTATATTGTAGCTGTTCCATCTAAAGAGCATATTAATCGTTTTGCATTCAACCTTTGTCTCACTTAAATGTCAGGAAAAAAATGAATTTTTAATAATAAACAAAAAACCATTACCATTCACAGATATACAAAAACCAAAAATCAGTAATTCATGTTATTATGCAAATCAGATTATTTCCTCTCCCCCCTTATATTTTAATCATCCAGGAATAACTAGAAACACACAGCATAATGGATACTCTGGACACAGAATCCATTTTACTACTGCAAAACCCAGCAATTTCATCATCACTTGCAGTCATAAAGTAATAATAAAGATAATAAATTCATGACTGTTAACTTCCACTGTTGTTTTCCATTTTTGTACTCATCTTACAGTGTTTCAGATACATACATGCAAACCACTCATGGAAGCCAGAGCACATGCAACATACTCCATGATGACCACAACCCATGTTGGAAGACTGACTTAGAGGCGTGCTGCTGTTTTCAGCAGACAGATACAGAATGGTTTCATTCATACTCGGAAACCA
>JAVSBS010009518.1:80824-100178 GCA_033124195.1 Coracias cyanogaster
CCCCCCCCCCCCCCCCCCCCCCCAAAGAAACCATTTTTTTGAAGAAACATTCAAATTGGGTAGTATGAAAATGGTTATCATGTAGGGTAACAGATTCTAAATAGAAGGGAAAGGTATTGGCCTCTTGATTGGCTTTGGAGTTAGTGCTGGTTTCAGTTAGCTATTCAGGGATGATCAGATAGAGTGAACGGGACAGTACTTTGAAAATAGTCCTGTTAAACAGAGCTGTGAAAAGCAATGAGTTAGATGACATCACACAAAGAGACCTAGACATCTGTGCCAAAAGGAGTAAAATTAGTTTCCTCTTTGGAAAAAATGCAACCTAGGGAAATCAAAACGGATACAAAAATACTCAGTCTGGTGGAGAGGTCTGCGTAAGATTAATGATATGGAAGTCCCAAGGGTGAGAGCAGAAAGTGAATGAGACAGGGGTTGGCAATGTTATATGGCTGCAAAACAGATATATACAATTTAGGATTGTATTCACAAATGACGCACATTATGGAACAACAAGGCACAGGATTTTGATAGCACATGGTGTACCCCATGCTCATCTCCCAGGGCTTTACTAAAAGAGATGATGACAAACTTGAAGGAGTTCACAGAAAAGCAAGAGCATTTGAAATGCAGTTAAAGATTTAAGAGTATAAGGTAAATCCCTGTGAAAACAGAAAACTGTAAAGATTTATAGGTTTATAGGATGACACTGGCCATTCTTTCATATTCAAGGAGAGGTAACACCATAGGAGAATTACATGCAGACCTTAGCACCAATAGGAGACTTTTTTAGGACAGTTCTCCAGTCAGTTTTACTAACAGAAGTCATCAACTCTTCCTGTGAAGTAACTCGGTAAGTAACAAAAAAGGCATTATCATTGCTCAAATGTATGTACATTCATGCGTGTACATCATACAGAAATACAATACATACTTCCTGTGTAATGGGAGAAGTGAATTTACACCAAAGCCTTGTGACAAGAAATTCTTTGCACAGTCTTTGCAAATGTAGTCTTTGAAGGGGAAGTATATTTTCAATAGATAAAGAGGTTTTTGTTGGACATCTATTATGTGAAACCACTTAAAAATTTGTGTAATCTTATATGCAAACTGTAATTCTACAAATAAGATCTAATTAATATTTCAGGCCATGAGTAATGAATAGCACAGTCTATATTACTGTGTGAACATAATTATTGCAATAATCATTCTTCGTATGACGTTAGAAATTAAGAATCTACATCAATTTTGACTACTAACCCTCTTGTATTAACAGAAGTTGCAGAATATAGGTAATTCAAATGTATAAAGTTGTACTGATCTTTGGGAAAAGTTGAGGATCAAAACAGAAACTAGAGAAGGCTGAAATCCCCTTTTGCCACATTACCTAAAATTATAATAGTAACCTGTGTAAAAAGCAAGTTTTCCTAAGTGCAACCCTTGCTAATTAAAAGCAGCTTAAGTTTTCATCTCCAGAGAACAACATGAAACTCATGGTGTAAATCTTTGATATCAAGTAAGGGAATGTGCCAAAATGATATGGAACTTCATTAAAATCTTGAAACATTTTATATGGGGGAAACCATAGACAACTGTAGTTTGCTTCCCTGAACAATGACTCAATACACAGCAAGTTTTCATTGAGTTATACCCATTTTGTAATTAAATCACAACTAATATTAGAAGTATCACAATAACAGTTCTCCCAGTGAAAGCTTCACATTGTCCTACTTGTTTCTCAAGTGCTTGATCTAGCATATAAATAAAGGCAATCTTTGAGTCAATAAAGGACACAGATATATGTGTTTTATGTTAAGTTAGATTTAATTTTCATTTGAGAATCCCTAAATAAGATTATTGGAAAATGTAACATGGAGGAAAGATACACAGCATTTCCAGTTTCCAGTGACAGAAGTCTAGGCATCTTTTGTATTCCTTGAACTAGCTTTCTTCCTATCAACATTGAAATATTTTTCTGTATTTTCATGTAACTGCTAACAAGGAAATATCAACTCTGCCTCATCATAGTTGAGAAATTGCATAATGTATAGTACTTGCAAGGACCTATGCAATTCAGAAAAACCAACTGCTTGCTCAAAATAATCACCTCTGTCAGGAAGCTACCACCACCTGGGAGGAATAACATGCATGAAAATATGCAGGCATCTGAACAAGTTCTGCAAGCTTAGGCACGGGTGAAATAACAACGAATTTACCCTTTAGAAGTCACATCACTGTTGCTGAAATGCTGATTTCCTTACAACTACAGCAGCTGACTGCTGCACTTCCAGATAGGAAGACTATATTTTGAAGGAATGTGAAGGGATAGAGAAGATATGGGAAAGGGAGGCGGGAAAAGAGAAAATATTGTCTGTTTAGTTAGCTATATTAAGAGCTTTGAACAAAACTCCCACAAGCACTAACGAAGACTCAAACACAGAAAAAACTATAACCTTCCTTCAGTAAACTTTTAACAGAATTTCATTCCTGCCACTGACTTTATGTAATGGTTAAAAGGAAAGCCTCTTCAAATATGCCATCTAGCACTGCCAGCAGCCACAGTCCAACACATAATTCTTTCCTAAGAATCGAATTAGTCAGGCCATTTAAACAAAATACAACAGTCTAGTTAGTTATGTAGGAAAAGAATAAAAATTTAAATATTATCAATCAGGTGCCTAATCAGAGAAAACTTCATTGTGTAACATTTTTTTCTGTGCAATTCAGAAAGAAAAAAAATATTTTTGTGGTTCTTTACTCCATCAAAAATTCATCCTCTGAAGTCAAATTGAAAATATCATACATTCAAATTTATGGACACTAAATTTTGTTCTGTACTGACAGCCCTACAGGTCTGGACTTTCCTACAGATATGAATGTAACTTGCTGGGAATTAAATGAAAAGTGCTATTAAACAATAATTCTGCAATGTAAAACCACTCATAAGCAGATAACAAAAGAAGCAAAACAGAAATAACAGGGTTTTATTAAGAAAAAATATTTTGCATACTTCTCTACCCATATATCAAGGCAGCAGGTAGCATTAATATTACTCTAAAATCAGCATCACTTTGTTTATAACTGAGTACTGCAGCATGCTGGCCTTACAACTGACTGATTTAAGGACTTGGCTGGAGCAACTGAGGGCTCCCAAAAATCCCACATGCATGATCCTCTTTCTTACTGCTTGCAGCCTGTTGTGGAATTCAAAGACAAGTTTTCCCTAAGGGCAAAGCTGCCAAACCTAAACAGAAATCTATACTTCTCCCTCTTTAGGAGAGGTCATTTATTAATGACCTACAATGCTCTCAAAGTGCAACACAGTTAACATTTTAAATGGAAGCAACTTGTTAAAAGAAAGAAATAACTCCTAGGGATACAACTGTAGGATGACAGGGCTGGAGAAAGAAATTATGAACACATAGAATTCATACCTACAAACACTGCATACTTGGACAACACACACACACACACAAGCTAGCTGGTAGGGTAGGTTAATAAATTGGTACACATAAAAGAAAAATACCAAATACAGAGTTCCAGTGGAAGGGGTCTGGAAAGGGGCTGAGAAAGAAAAGTGTCATCTACAAATCATTTCCACACCGAGAAAATTTTGTCTGGACAAGCATTGAATTTCCTTGCCATAGGCCCCCTCTATTCTCAGCATTATGGTTGAAGTTGAGACAAAGAGAATACTCAGAGCTACACTGGCAAAAAAGTTCCTACAATGGAAAGTAAGAGCTGAATAGACAGAATGGTCCTCAGATAAATACAGCATCTGTGATGGGACTAGTGTTTCTGTCCGTAAAAGTTAGGAAAGAGAGAAAGAGAAACCCCAGAGGTATAGCTTTAAAGGCTCTGGAAAAGTTCCAGCAAGTTAAAAAGGACAGATTGACGCAAGAGTTCTAGTACAGAAATTGGTGAATCTGGGATGGCAGTGGAAATGGTGGCAAAAATGTCAGAACATGGTATGGTTATGATTTAAGAAAACTGATACTACCATCAATAGCAATTGTTATGAGTTAGGTCTAAAAGAGAGTGCAGCTTTCTACCTCTCTGAACCCTTGGCCTTAGTCTTTCACAGAAACACAGAATGGCAGGGGTTAGAAGGGACCTCTAGAGATCATCTAGTCAAATTCTACTACTAAAGCAGGTTTACGTAGAGCAGGTTGCACAGGATTGTGTCCAGGTGGGTTAGAGTCTCCTCCACCACCTCTCCAGGCAAGCCTGTTCCAGTGCTCTGTCACTCCCACAGTAAAGAAGTTTTTCTTCATGCTCAGGTGAAGCTTCCTGTGTTCCAGCTAGTGTCCATTGTCCCTTGTCCTGTTGTTGGGCATCACTGAAAAGAGTCTGACCCCATCCTCTTGACACTCATCCTTTAGAGACTTATAGGCACTGATACGATCCCGTCTCAGTCTTCTTGTCTTGGCTGAGCTTCACCCCAAGAACCAGCACCACATCCAAGATGAAAAAGTTTTCCAGGGGACAAGTCTTTCTTCAGCCTGCATCTTTCTTGTGGTAGTCCCTTTGCAGCTCCACTCCAATTGGATTTCTGTGGTTATTTTTTATTGAACCCTAAGAATTCAAAATGATAGGCTGACCACTTTGGCCCAGGTCTCTGCTCCTATTAGAAGCTCCACATTCTTAAGATGAAAATTCAAGTATCAAGTATCCTTTTCTTAGACAATTTTCCAGACTCCTAAACACAGTTATCACACAGTTTCTCTTTTTCTCTAACTGTAATTTTATTCCTAAATACAATCCCAACCAGAAAACAAGCCTAGACACCACCTTCCCTCCTCTTACATAGAAAATGATTTATTTAAGGGGGAAATCTAGCCTAAGCTGTATTAGGTTTGCCTGGCAAGGTTTTGGTAGTGGAGGGTCTACAGGGATGGCTTCTGTGAGAAGCTCCAAGATGCTTCCCCTATATCTGACCCAGCCAATGCCAGCTGGCTCCAAGATGGATCTGCCGCTGGCCAAGGCTGACCACACAGCCCTCTGCACCACACAAGTTGTAGCTCTAGACTCTTTCCATCAATCATTGCAGAGGTGTTAAAGGAACTAAGTGGTGCAAAAACAACTGGTTCCTTAGGGATTTTTCATCTTCACTGGCACATTTTTTTGCAAGGTTCATTTTAGGCTGTGGGCTAAAGTTATTTTTGACTGAAAGTCCACAGCCAAGTTTGATCCAATCTGGACAGCAGCTGACAAAGAAATCCATGGACAGACTCTAATATTCTCCTCGGGAGGACACTGAATCTGCATGGAGCACCATCTTTGGCATATGTATTAGCCAAGAACTTGTGTTAGAGCTAGAGGAGATTTAGAGATAAAAAGAACCCAGACATGGAGTTGTAGTGGGGCTGTAATGCACCATACACTGTTGAGCAAGAGCTGATACTACAACTAGAGAATTGCATCATATTTATCTAATCATATTTTTGAATGGAGAGGGTTTTCTCTCCTGTGGCCAAGGCTAAGCTTAGGGTACAGTAAAGATCAGGCTTAGAAGAAGCCTAGATCTTCAGGAGGACAAGGTCTGGAAAGGGACTGCCAAAGGGAAGTTTGGAAGTTCCGAAAAATAATTATTTTGGCCCATTTTCAGTAGGGATAAAGTCCCTCTGGCCTTTTGTGACAGTCAGCTGTGGTGTATGATTTGGTGTTAGGGCTTTGGTTACTGTTGTGGTAAAGAGAAATCCTAGAATGACACTTTGGAGATATTTTTTAAAGTTAAGAGTAATGTGAAAATTCTTTTCTTAGGAATACTGATTATTTCTGGTTGGAGTGTTAGCCCTGTTCTATAGCTCAAACTAGAGTAAATGGCTAAGGCTAGGGCTGACACAAAGACATTTCAGAACTGCTTTGCAGGGGGACTGTGAATGGACTGCCAAAAGAAACTGAAATTCTCCCAGGAGGAACTTTGTGTCATAACTGGGCTGGCATGCTTGTTTCTTAGGTTCACCTTGCATTAGGGTTTGTGTTGAAAGAAACATAATAATTTGTTTGAACATGTAAGATGTTTCCATGCACACATAGCCTTAAATAACTTGTACTGATGCATGCATGTGCTTGCGTGGTACCATCAATAAGGTTTCCTTACGCTAACCACAAACTTGCAGAGTAGGCATAAGTGCAAAAATTGTGGAGGAGAATGTTACAGGGTCCTTGGTAAAGAAATGGACTTTTTAAAGTATTATTTTCCAACATACAGCAGCCAATAGTTTCATCTTGTCAGTAGTATTTTGACAATGAAAATCCTATATGCTCTTGCTGTGTATGGCAAGTTTTCTTGACTGTCATTTCATTATATGCACACACACACGTCTGCTCCAGAATTTTCTGTTGAGATCTGTAACAGCTAAAAAGCATTAGAACCACCACCAGTGGTTAGAAGCAACTGAATGTGTTTTCAGTGACTTTCAAGGAAATAAATAAATTCTATATAATCATTCTACATAATTATTTAACTGTGTAGTTTCATTTGTGCTCATCACAGCTTCTATGTGTTTATGCGTGCTATATGCTACAGCAATGCATCAAACCAACAGCTTTAGGACAGTAAATGTAGCACACACAACATAGCTTATATCTAGAGAAAACATAAATATAACTTTTTTGTCGCTTCTGGCTGCATGGATAATCTTCCATAAACAAATTGAGGATGACTGAGCAATGTTAGCCTGAGCGTGTCTATTTAGGATGTCTTTTGTAATAAAACCCTTCTTTCTCAGGAAGATGCTTATGCCTTAGGCTCTCCTCAGTAAGAAACAGAGCCTAATTTTCATAATTTGAGGGAGCTCAGATTCTGGTTTTTTGTTTAGCTTATTAAATGCAACAGAGATCGACATCTAAGTGTGACCAAACAGGACAGTGCATTCATAGATTGAGACCTATCTCACCTTCTTGTGTAGATATGAGCAAATCAATGGAAGTAAAATAAGGAGCCCCTCTGAAAGGCTCTGACATATATAAGGATGGTTATGGCAGTAATGGTAACGGGAATAATCCTAACAGTACTGCACTGACAGTTCATATTTGGCTTGCTTCTTTGGACTAACTTCTTCCAATGAAGCTGACCCAGTTTATACCTACTGCTTATTACTTCCTTCAGCACAGCATTCCTTTTTCAAGTCAGAATTCAGACCACTGTTTTGCATTCTGCATCAGGCATCACTTGAAATCCTCTTCCACCTTCTGCATGACAATCTTTAGAGCTTGAAAGCAGTATTTTTAGTAAAGTATACGAGCTCATTACTTCCCAATAAATGACTGTGTTAACCTCCCCATTTAACCTCTTTTAGTTACTATCTAATGATATGTATGGAATCATAGAATCATTGAAGTTGGAAAAGACCTCAAAGATCATCACGTATATGTGTATACAAAATATTTAACAGCCTTATATTCAATGCTGTATATATTCAAATTAAAGCATTAACGTATATGCACTGTGCTCCATGTACAAAATAAATCCTATAAAATTGCACAGTATCACTGGGAATATCATTAATTATTACAATGAAGATATTACAGGACAAAAAAGAGGGATACTGCAGCATTCACCTAGATGCCATTGAAAGGTTCCTCAGATTGTTTGCTTATTGCCTACAGCATAAGACTGAGGCAAACGTATGTTTGTGGTATATCTTGCTGTTCCTCTCGCATAGGAACCCTGAGGATTCTAGTCTGTAAATAGGTGCATATGCAGCCACATGTTAACCACAAAAGCAAAAGTATTGCAATGGAAAGCCTAAGCAGATGTTAACAGCTGGAAAAAGTATCTGCACCATTTTCAAGTCTGTGCCTGTTTGGTATTAATGAGAAGTAGAGATATCTCCTGAGACAAATGAAAATTTTAAGGATAAATACGAATTTTAGCAGATGCTATATTTCATATTTTATAGGTTACAGAGACTAACTTTCTATTTACATAGATGTGGAGGTAGGCGAGCAGGAGTATTAGCTGAGGGTAATCAAAGTTTAATAGATTTTGCTCACATATCAAGCTCACTTCCTTCTCAGTGCCCATTCTGGAACATCAAGCAAGTAAATTTAATTCTCTGTTTTAATTTATGTGGCTGTGGCTGTGTGTGTGGATAAGGGTTTGGCCTGGTGTCCTATCTACACTTTTTTTTCTTCTTCTTTTCCTGAGTGCCACTAGTGCTGTGTAGTATTTTGGGGCTGTGCTCATTGCACCCAGGGATCCAGTTGTCCAGGCCCAAGGCAATATCTGTACAAATGCTCTAAAGAAGCAATTTAATCACTGCAGAGTATCACTGGAAACAGCCCAAAAGAGATGTACCCAGGTAGTAAGAGTGGTCATGTTTATACTATACCAGGGCACAGGCTTGTCCATGTATTTGCCTCATGGCAACAGGGATATAATTAGAGCTGTAGCTGCTGGATTAAAAGAGATGCTGTTAAACTCTTGTTAGGGGCAAAAGAGAACATACCACATAAATGAAGCTAAGAACGTATTTTTATTCCAATTAAAGTATTAGTAGTCTAGCAGTCCGAATTAGATAATTAATTGTCACAGCCCTCAGTGCATCAACAGGTTTTAATTGCTTTGACCTCCATACATGCCCACTGGTCCAGGAACCACAGCTAAACTCCATGTCTGAATTATGCTGTAGGCAATTTTGTGCTCAGTTCTGTTCCTGGCTTGTGTTGGCTTTGGTACTTCGTGTACCTCAGGTCATCACTAGACTGCAAATGGGTCTTCTAATTGTCAACATCTCTACACTTCCTAGGTTTATGCCTCTGCCAGAATGGATGCTGCTCCTCTTTGCACTGTTGTTCCTGGCTTGTTTTCTTTTGCAGAGCAGCCTCACCTTTGTACTCTTGTGATTTCCTTACCGTACCACATCATTATTTTTCATAAGAGCCCTAAAATTATTTTAGGCAAAATAAATTTCTAATAGCTAACTCTTTTCTCTGCTGTTATTCTCATCCTTCCAATGTTATCCCAGCTCCTAGAGGAGAGGAGGAAGTGAAGAAGGGAAAGAGAGGATGAAGGAGGGATAGAGGGAGGGAAGAAAGGAGGGAGGGAGTGGATGAGTGCTCAGATGCTAGCTGGGGTCAACCCACTGCAGGCAGAAAGTGAAGGTCACATACTCCAAGCACAATACACTGCTACTGTTCTAGTTTCACTATGTGTCTTTAAAAATTGATTGTCTTGATTGTTAGCTGCTGATACTCAGGTACCCTTTTCACTAGACAGACCTGGTTCTACAACAGATTAGCTAGATACTTGGTGAAAGCTAAGAACTGGCTAAACAATAGAGCTCAGAGGGTTATGATCAATAGCACAGAGTCCAGTTGGAGGCCTGTAGCTAGAGGTGTTCCCCCAGGTCCAGTACTAGGTCCAGTCTTGTTCAACATCTTCATCAATGTCCTGGATGAAGGGACAGAGTGTACCCCCAGTTTGCTGAGGACACAAAACTGGGAGCAGTGCCTGATACACCAGTGAGACCTGGACAGTTGGGTGGAGGGGAACACAATGAAGTTCAACAAGAGCAAGTGTAGGGTCCTTCACCTAAGGAGGTATAATCCCATGCACCAGTACAGGCTAGTGGTTGACCTTCTAGAAAGCAGCTCCATAGAGAAGAACCTGGAAGTCCTGATGGATAACAAATTAATCATGAACCACTAATGTGCCTCTGTGATCAAGGAGGCCAATGGTATCCTGGGGTGCGTTAAGAAGAATATGGCCAGCAGACCAAGGCAGATTCTCATTCCCCTCTAATCTGCCCTAGTGAGACCACATCTGGAGTATCGTGTCCAGTTCTGGGGTCCCTAGCTCAAGAGAGACAAGGAACTACTAGAGAAAGTCCAAGGGAGGGCTAAGATGATTAGGGGAGTGGAGCTTCCTCTTACGAGGAAAAGCTGAGAGATTTGGGGCTGTTTAGCCTAGAGAAGACGAAGAGGGGATCTTATGAATGTTTATCTAATATTTGAAGGGTGGGTGTCGAGAGGATGGGGCCAGCCTCTTTTCAGTGGTATCCAGTGATAGGACAAGGGGCAATGGACACAAATTGGAACACAGAAAGTTCCACCTAAGCATGAGTAGAAACTTCTTTACTGTGAGGGTGACAGAGCGCTGGAACAGGCTGCCCAGAGAAGTTGTGGAGTCTCCTTCTTTGGAGACTTTCAAAACCCACTTGGATGCATTCCTGTGCAACCTGTTCTAGGTGAACCTGCTTTAGCAGGGGGGTTGGACTAGATGATCTCAAGAGGTCCCTTCTAACCCATACCATTCTGTGATTCTGTGCGAAATGAAGAGTTTTTTCCCATCCTGGAAAAAGCTTTGCATGGAATGAGATGTCTGTTTCTGAAATGCCAGTCAGCTTAATCCTTTACTTATTCCCTACGGCTCTTTCTTAGAGGAGATCAATATCCACCTGTCTAATCTGACGTCAGGATGTGACTGTGGCTTATATTGTGGAAAAAAAGTCCACAGACATTCTCTAACTCTCCTTCACTTTCAGTACACTTAAATAGGGACAGCTAAAGAAGCCTCTGCGTATTAGTTTTTGTGGTGGAAAAGACTTGCATAGATATGCCCCACTCTTTTATAACCCCAACAAGGCATCGTGTTACAGCATAAGCAGCTGCTGAAGAGCCAATGAACAGAGATGCACCTTACCTTCTATGAGACTGGTAAAAATGTACATTTTCTACCCAAACATTTTCCATTCTGTTTCAGACTAGGATGACTGAGCACCCTGTGCTGCTCTCCCTCATCTGTGCCTCAAGCTATACAGTGAAGAATGGGAGTCTGCTCTGAACCACCATGAAAGCTCTGTTAATATGCTGATACAAACTCTTTCAACACTTGCATGTTATAGGATGAAAATAAAGAGTAAGAAGAGCAAACAAAAGTGCTATTAAGGAAAACTAGTCTACAATGGTTACTGATTGAGACTTGTTTGAAATCACTAGTTTCATGCAAACATCTAACATTCACTCACGGATGCTGCCACCTAGAGTCCAAGCTTATGGCACTATGAAAACAAGGGTAATAGAATCAATGAAAATGACTGTATTTGTGTGGTTATTTTAAGAAGTAGGGGAAGGTAGAGGTCTTGGTACTCAGGGGAGTATGTAGCAGGAAAAGGTGAAAAAGCAGATAAGCAATCTTAAACTTGAATTTTGTAAATGTCTTCCTTATAAAATCTGTAATGGACAAAATCAGATCTTACACTGAAAGGTGGAATGGTGGAACTTAACATCAGAAAGCAAGTCAGAGTTGCTATTCTGTATATTTATCAGAATACTTTAAAAACATACTCATTTCCAGTTCAGTTTCCAAGTCTGAAAAATGACGGACAGCAGACTAAAAGATGTATTAATTGAGCGGCCTTGCCTTCAGTTTTTATGAAAAAGCCTGCCAGTTTTCAGGACAGTCTTAAAGTACATTTAAGCTTTCCTCTCTCCACCAGTAGAATATTGCAGAAGACAAAATATCCCCATGAGGTAGTCTAACTGGAAATCCAGGGCAGCCTGGAAAATGAGCTATCCCGCTATGCTTTAGAAATTGCAAACAGCAGCAACTCAGTTTCTCAGCTAACCTGAAGGAGCTGGCAGCATTTGCTACAAGATGCCTAATTCAGTGCCTGGACTCTCACACTGTGTGTAATTTGTTTAGAAATGAGCTATGAACTTAGATCTCAATTTGCACAACAGGATATGGTTTGATTAAATGTGTCCGGATGCATTTGCAATGGGATTATAGATTTCAATTAGGAGTAAGCAACAATCATTACATGGTAATACTTTTTCATGCATGTTTTAACAAGCTGAATTGGGGCAAGAAATAGCAATATGACTGAAAAGTCTCCCATTTCTCTCCCCCCTCCACAACATTGTTAGTGCTTCTTCACACTCTACTGTTTGTTTTTTTTTTCCAACTTAACCTCATCGTTCCTTCCTTTCTCTTTGTTGGCCAGCTGTCAAAACGATGCTTCCTACTTCTACTGAGCTCTGAAAGTGGCCATGCTCCCAGTAACAGGCTGAACTGCAACTCTTTTGCATGCTAGTGAGGGACAGTGAATAGATTTTTACTATATTTGATTGCTGAGCCAGGAGGGTTAAGCCAATTGTTTCCATGCTGCTGGCAGGGGTACTGCTTGACTGAACCAGCCACCACTCCCTTACCTTGTCTTGTGTCTACGCTGTGTGGTGGAGAACAGGCTTGAGAAGACAGTGTCTGTTCACTGAGCCCCACAATCCTCACAGATGGTGGTAGCTGAAGAAGAGTCAACTCCCAATACTTCCTGCCTGATAGGTGATCAAGCCTTACTTCCTGCTGTCAGACTGCATCTAAAGAGTCATTTTGCAGAATCATGCACACTAGGATTGTCTCTTCTGCAGGACTGGTTGGACTGGTTTGGCCCCTTAGTGTAAAACTGAGGGTTCACAGCATGGGTTGTGGTCAGCTCTCTTCTAATGAGCGGACTCAAACCTCTGTTGCCTGCAGTAAAGAGAGACTGCTGTCCCAGAGACGTGCCAAAGTACAACTTGCAACCATGCAGCTAAATTTTCCTTCCACCAAACAGGATGGCCTCATTCAAAATGGAAATGCTCTGTGGCCTGTACTGCTCTCCAGACCATGTCCAGGAAGTCTGAGACATGGGCCAAAATCATGCTAGAAAGAATGTTACCAGTGCTGGACTTTGCTTGGACTGTGCCACAGTCTTGAGTAGTTTTGTGTCCTTAGAGAGAATAAACTTTAAGAGTGGTAAAAGTAGGCCTGCAACTGTTTCTGAACAGGATGCTGGTCCTTTTATAAGAAATATCCTTTATTAACCATGGTTTAAAAGCCCTGATTGCTCCTGTGAAAATATAGGAACGCTGAATGGAGAAGGTGAGAACAAGGCAAAGCAGCTAATCGTGCCTGTGTCCTTCTAGGGGCTTTGTACTGAACCATTGCTGATACAAACAATAATCACTTGTGACAACTGGGAACTGGTTGAAGATGGGATGTCAGAGATAGCACCTATTCCTTTATCTTTCTCCATTCCTCCTAATCTCTTGAAAAATTAAGCTCCTTAAGAGTACTAAATGTAATGAATGATACAGGTTGACATATAAAAATGTATATAAATATACTTACACTCCTGGCAAAACTAATATTGCCACTGCCATTTCAGCCAGTCACATCCCACTTTGAGTAGTATATAAACCCTGAAGTGCAACAGATATGTCTGCTCAGTTACGTCACTTACCTGAAGCACTACCTGTTGGTGAGTGGCTAGCTGAATAATGTGCTTCCTTACAAAGTGCATAAATTCCCACAAGGAACTTTAAAGGACGTGGCAAAGAGTCCCACTTTAGCAGACTCTTCATTCTAAATGATAGGCACCCCAGAGAATGGAGAGGAGACAAACTGAATAAAAAGAAGTTTGACTGGGCAATGATTAATGCATATATCTGGGTAGAGTTATGGTTTTTTCCTCATTTATTTTTGGGGTGGTTGGTGATGTTTATTATTATACAGGCATCCGCCCTACTCATGGAATAATCAGTCGATGGACGGCACATGCTCAGACTCTATTCCAACCTACAGAACCAGTCTGCACCAATTTGCACTGTACGGGAAAACTCTGTTTGCATACACTGCCAATATACTGGCACAAACAGTATGGAAATGATTCACGGGCAATGCACTGGTTCTTTTTTTGCCAAATGGGGCAATGGATTGGTAATTTTGTTACATCTGCCATAATATTAAGGCCAGCTTTCTATTCTGCAAAGGAAAGCAAACAGTCTTCTAGATCAGATGAATTTAAAAGGAAATACAACAAATTCTGCCCATTCATTCCATTGACATATATCTGTTCACTAGTTACAGTATGTTTACCACTATTTTATTTAGATTCTGTACAGTAAGGGAAGATCTGGTGCCTCTTTGCATCAGTGCTCTTGGATAGCTATTACCAACCCATGGAATTAAGCAGACTGCTAAAATCAAACTCCTTTTCTACAGGAACAGCATAAAAACATGCAGTGCTTAACAATGGACTAATTACCTAGTCTCTTGCAAATCCTTTACTTGATGGAGTCCTAGTCTGAGTGTACATTTCATTCCTTGAAATGTACAGATATAGATGGGGAAAAAAGTTACAGTTTAGAGTACAGATAGAGAAATGGAAGCCAACCGAGGAAAGGACAAGAGAAAATGAGGCACACAGGTAACATTTCCAAAGCCTCACAGTGGATTCACATGAGGAATTATCGTTAACTGCGGCACAAAGGAACTAACTATATCCCAGAGACATCTACGATTACTTCAGTAAATGAGAGAATGGGAGGACAAAGGGCTGATGAGTTGCAGTGACATCAGATTAAATTATGCCAAAAATCCATCCATAGGCGAAATAAATTTTAAAAGAAACGTTTCTGAAAAGCACCGATCTGTATGCCATTTTCCAGGCTCACAGAGCACATGATGTTAGAGGTATTTTAGACACAACTGTCAGAGGCAAAAGAAGTTTTTTCTTTTGGACTTGCCATAAGGGGAATTGAGATGATCAGTATTATATTCCTGATACGCACTCTGTCAAGAACCGAAACATATTAAAAAAAAATAACCAACTTTCTGCTCTAGGCCAGCTGTGCCTGCTCAACACTCACAGCTTTACTACTGCTGACAATGCAGTACTAACAGGAAACAGCGTTTACATGCTGAGCATCTCTTATGCGTCTTTGGTAACTGTAGACTGCATGATCTAGATCAATTCACTTCTGCTGGGAAGCATGGACAAAATACACTGCTGCAGGAATTACAACTTATGACTTTTGATCCAAAGGAACTTCTATGGCAAATCTCACATTTTCAAATATTTAATAAAATTTTCATCTGTTCTCTGGAGATGTAAATCTTTCCATCATTAATAATGAATGATTTTGCCCAATGTCTCCAATTTCCCCTTCTATTCCTCTTACACATTGTCAGTCCATTTGATTTGGCAGTCACACTACTCACCTCCAAAGACATTCTACTAAGGCAATTGGATGGCCATAGAAAACATAAGAGAAAAAAAAAAAAAGCAGCAACCAAAAACCCAGAAGGGAATACGGTCACTACCTCTACGATCTTTACTTTTACATAAATGAGTAACTCAGATTCATAGCAATTTAGATTCATAGAATGTGAGAATTGAAGATTTGGCTTCAATTTGCAGATGTTACTTCATAGAGAAAAGCAAACATGTTTAAGCGTATAACTCTTTAACATAAATTTATAAATTGTGTCAATTTTCCTCTACCTTTAAGCAGTCTTCTCTGTTGTGAATTTATTTTCTATAATACAGATGTTTGAGCTTCTGAAAGGTTTGGGGATGAAAAGCTCTACTATCAGCACTGAGCTGCAGCTACTCAAATTCCTTGGCATTTAAGTTACAGCTTTATTCTCTCCAAAATCCAAGAGTAAAATAGGACAACTTATTTATAAAGCATCCAACCTTCTATCAGCTGGATGTTACAAACCATGTCTTTGATTTCTGTGCACTATGCTTTCCAGTCTCTTAAAAGATTATTGCCTCAGCTACCTGCAAACTGCATTCTTGTCATGTAACCTACACATCTCATAGCCCACTGCAGAATAATCAGTTTTATAAAAGCATATTTAATCCAATGGCACACACATTTTGCTTCATTAAGTATTTCATACTTCACGCCATGAGATTTTTTTACCATTTGGAACTAGAGTGCCTGCCTTCAGGGTCGCGAGTTCATTAAAAAATAAACTGTGATACAAGGAGAGGAAAAAAGTTTTAAAGAAGTCACAGCTGATATCTGAGTTTTCAAAGCAGCAGCAAACACATCTGGGTTTGTTATAGTGCACTTGACTTGAAATATCAGATTTTGCATCTACAGTTAGGCTTCTGTGAAATCCACTTCACTATTTTCTCCCCTTTTTAAATTCCGTTCCCTAGGAGTTTTGCCACAAGACAGTTTTAGCCTCTACATATGTGTCCTTTTCCTACAGGAAAAGTTGCTACAACACTACAGGGAATCTTGTGTTGTCTTAACAAGCTTTTCCTATTACTACATGCTCTGGCAACTGCAGATAAAGAGTAACATAGAAAAAAGAAACAGTGAGGACCTTGCTCCCTCTCTTCACACAAGATGGCCTATTCCAGAGGTGACTTGTGTAAGTGGTGCCCACTGACAGGGTGAACTGGAATACAAGCAATTCCATTTAAAAATAAGAAAAATTTTTTTTATGCTGAGAGTGGTTGAACTAGATGATCTCAAGAGGTCTCTTCCAACCTCAACCATTCTGTGATTCTGTGAAGACACCTGCCACTGAGATGGAGATAAAGATGGAGAAAGCTGTCTTTAAAAAGCAGTCTGAAGTTCCTCTGCTACTTCTGGTTTTAGAGTCCTGGACCATGAATTCCATGAAATCTGGCATCTTACCTAGATGTGTCTAAAGATGACTTTAAAATTTTTATTCTTGGAAGAATATCAACCTCCATAGCTTCTGAGAAAACGTAAGGAGTGAACCAAAAAGACTGTAAACCAAGAAAGCAAATAAAGAACTCAAAAAATATTCCTTTAATAAAAAAGAGAAAAATATAAATGGAAAGCTAAACCTCATAATTTTGGGGCTAAACTAAGATTTCCCTGAACAGTGAGAGAATACTATTGCTTGCCCAAACACAAAGGAAGTTAACTGCTGAGTTTCTATTTGTGGCTCCTGTTTGCAGCACTCCAGGTCACTGTGCTCCTGAAATGCCTGTTATAGAGCAAATAGAAGCCAGGCACAGGCATCCCACTCTTATGCGAGACCATCTCTCAGTAGGTTCCTCCTTCTAAAAATAAACGTGCCTCTCATGTGTGTCCTGGCCATAGCTCAGTTAGCTCATGAACACCATTACCACCATACGTTCCTTCTGCCCATGCTGATCTCACAGCAAACTCAAGTAAAATAATATGGAATTTCAAAGGAACAGAGATACCGGTTACAAATTAAATTGATATTTCTCAGTTTTACCTGTTGTGACAGTCTCAGTGAGTGCTGAATAATCAAATGCAACATATTTTTTCTTTTTCCAGAACGCATTTGAGCTGTTCTAAGCAGCTTTGTTATGGATTCACATGGCTGAGCAATGGACAAACTTGAATAATTTCATGCGAAAATTTCCATCTGTAAACTAAATCTGAATATTCAGTGTCAGTGCAGCTTTGCTGGAAAGCCCAAGACCTTGTTAGCACATTCTCAGCTGTGCACATTCCAGTTAGAAAAGGGAAGATTAATATCATCAACTTCAGCCACCCAAAAGTTAGCTGACTATTCCAAAACGAGTAACCTTAAGCCCTATATGTATCAAGGGAATGAATGAGGCACCCAGGGGGCAATTCATCTCATCCTAAATCTGGTGGTTTAGGCAAGACTGATCTCTCCCTGCAGATACTTCATTCATTTCACTGACTACAAAACTCAGTTTAAACTTAGACAGCTTCCAAGATTATATCAGCTAGGATAAAGGTTGCATAAAACATACATTATCTGAACTCTATTATGAGACATCTACATATGCATTTTTAGTGGGAATATATGCCCAGAAACACCTAGAAAAGCAGAGTCCATACTGACAGGCTGGTTCTTGGTGCAAATCTTACAGAACCCAGCACAGTTATTATCTAGCCAGTAGTTACTACTACCTGAAGACATTCTGTAGCGCTACATAATACGTATGAGCCTTCAGTAAAAACGCAGAATTCTGCTAATGGACTTGTCAAATATTCAGTCTCAGACACTGCAAAAGGGGCAAACATAAACAACCAAGGTGAGAAGCTGTTCACAAGGCTGCAGTAGTTACAAAAACCAAACAAAGCACCAATTTTATATTTAAAGTGCACAGTTTATTTGAAGTTTTACTATTTAAAATGTATTACTCATTTTAGTATCATTAAGCTTGGAATTCTGCATATACAAGATAAGGTAATTTTTCAGTTTTCTTACGCAGCAAATGCCAGAAGCTCTGATACTATAAATGTGTGTCTTGAGAGAGGGAATAAACATGTAACAAAACAAAAGAGGACAGAGGTGACATGGAAATAGTCAGGGAGCTGGCTCATGAATACCTCAGAATGAAGTTGTCAACTTCTCATGCTAAATAAACTGGTGTTAACCTTTCTGTTAAAAGGTTGACCATCTCCCCCTGTCTTTTTGTCACTGCACTCTGAAAGGAATCAGAAATTTTACTTCTGATTGCAATATTTTGGGGTTACCTTAGGAAATGTTTTCCTCTGTGTCCCTACCTATACGGTGGAGATAATGGCTGGGATTCAGCTTGAGGTTAAGAAAGCTGGGAAGTAATTCAGTTGCCCAAGTGCAGCTATCTCGTGCATATAGAAATGCTTTCAGCTATTCAAAACACCTGCATAGGGCTGGTAAATATGACACCTGAGGAAGACATATGCTTCTATAGCGGCAGTGAAAGACCAGAGGAAACATCCCACAGAGCGTAAATGACACCAGGGATCTACATATACGCAACTGGATCCTTCCAAAAGGCAGGTGCCTACAAGTATGCTGCTTCCTTAAGCTCTCATTACAACCAATAAAGATCTATCAGCGTAATCAAAGGAGCCTAGCAAGCATCATCTCACTGAGTAGATATTGACAGCTTGATTTAGTTGCCCATCTGCAGAACATAGTATTATTTCAGATGTCATAAGTTATTTAAGACTCATGGCTGCCAAATATAATACATGACTTGAGGAAGACCAGTGTCCTTCTGGAGTGGTGGCTGGGGGCCAGCAGGGTAGCTCTTTAGTATCTCAAATAGCACTATATATCTGTGCAACCACCCCTCACAGCTGGTCACCTGAAGCTTGCTCTGGGCTCCACTGACTATATTGACTAGATGTTGCGCTGACCCAGAGATCATCGTTTTATGCTGCCATCAGCTGCCTGATCACACAGGCCAACACTGAACTCAGCAACATCACTTAGGAAGTCTTCTTTCAAACAATCCTGCCATAGGTTCCTGTGGGCCCAGCTCCTCCACTGCCCACTATGGCACTAGTATTGCCTGCTGGACACAACGGACAGAGATAGCTCCCTCAGAGACTCTTCACAAGGAAGGACACCATTGAGAGAGCACAGCAAGATGCAACCAGCCCCAACAGAAGCCGCATCCAACAGGAATTTCCTCCAACTCCTGGCCTCACCCACCACCTCAGCCACGACCACCTGGGTGAAGGCAGAGCCACAGAGACACAGGTGAGCGAGGTTCTGCCTCTGGAACATGAAGCCAATAGGAAAAACTAAACTTTCTGCTAGGTTGTGACTCATTCACAGGTCAACTCCAACTTGGGGCCCACAGCTCAGGCC